>OY856186.1:38823321-39065855 GCA_963693315.1 Diogma glabrata | reverse complement strand
AATTTGACTAGATTTGTTAAATACGCAGTTTTGTGTCTCAATTCGGCTTTTTCTTATCGCGTACTCAAGTGCCAAATTAAATAGTACGGGCGCGAGTGCATCACCTTGTTGAACACCTGATGTTGTATCAAAAGAGTCAGAAACTGACCCTTCGATTACTATTCTACAGTTTGATCCCGATGTTGTGAGTTTGCACAGAGAAACAAGTTTCGTTGGAATACCAAGGCATATGAGTGCAGACCAGAGGTTGTCGCGGATGATGCTATCATATGCTTGATTGAAATCAACGTAGAGCTGGTGAATGCTGATATTGTACTCCCAACATTTTTCCAGAATCATCCTTAAGGTAAAACATTGATCTGTGGTTGAACGGTTGGGACGAAAACCACACTAATAGTCGCTGATGATAGATTCGGCGAACGGAATGAGCCGAGCGAGTACGACATTAGCTAGTATTTTATATGCAGTGTATGTTATCAACAGTGCGGTTCCACGATAATTCGCACACTTTAGGCGGTCACCTTTTTTATGTAGCGGAACAATGAGAGCTGTTTTCCATTCAGCAGGTAGTTCTTCTTGGTCTCAGATTGCAAGAATCAGTTCATATATACGTGAGACTAGAGCTGCTCCTCCATTCTTAAATAGTTCTGCAGGAATTCCATCGATACCTGGTGATTTGCCATTTTTCAGTTTTTTGATGGCAGCTTTCACTTCTTTTATTGTTGGGTAAGGGACCAAAATCGCCTCACTTGACGGAGCAATTGCTCTAATAGGATGAACTTCATTCGTCCTATTCAGTAGGTTTTGAAAGTGGGATCGCCACACTTCCAGCACATCACGTTCACTTGTTGTAAGCTCGTTGTTTCCATTTTTGATGGCTGTAGATCTTGGGTGGAAATTTTTTGTCAGATTCCGTGCATTGGCAAAGCACTCTTTCGAATTTCCATTAGCCGCATGTTGGTTGATGTTTTCGATACAGCTCTTCATGTGTTCGCGTTTCTTTTTCCGTAGGAGTTTTGC
Source organism: Diogma glabrata (assembly GCA_963693315.1). Taxonomy (NCBI): domain Eukaryota; kingdom Metazoa; phylum Arthropoda; class Insecta; order Diptera; family Cylindrotomidae; genus Diogma; species Diogma glabrata. The sequence goes on along the minus strand of OY856186.1, from coordinate 39,064,835 downwards.
TCAGGCTTTTCTGGCGCATAGAAAATCAGTTTGGGAGCTTCGGGTGTTTCTTGTTAACCATTTTTCTCGCAGTTTTTGTTTGTGCTCAATGCTTTCGCAGCACTCGTCATCAAACCATTCGTTACGTGATTTCGGTGGTCGTTTTCCGATTGTAGTTTGTGCTGCGGATATGATGGTTGATTGAAGCGTTTGCCATTCTTCTTGTATGTTTAATGGCGTCTCAGACGGGATGTCATGCCCTTCTATGCTTTGGGTTACTATTTCCTGATATTTATTCAGTGTTTTTATGTGTTTAAATGCTTCGACATTCCAGCGCACGGTCTTTTTTGCTTGCCTGTTAAATGTATATGATAATTTGCACTTGTACTTAAAGATGACAAACATATGATCGGTGTCCGTATCAGCACCATATCAGCACCTCTGTGTGATCGAACGTCAGTTACACTTGTAGAGTGTCTCTTAGAAATCATGACATGATCGATTTGATTTTTAGTTCTTGCATCGTTTGATTTCCACGTTGCTTTGTGGATTCTCTTATGAGGAAAGAAAGTGCTAGAAATTACTAGATCATACATCATAGCCAGTTCAGTTACGCGAAAGCCGTTATTGTTACTAGTATAATGCAAGCTGTTAGGGCCGACATGTGTTTTAAGTTCTACACTTCTACCAATTTGCTTAATGAAGTCACCTATCACGATTTTTATATCGTGCCGCGGGATGTTATTGATGACTTCTACGAGCTCTAGAGTACTGGTCTTTAATGTCATCTGCTTTGTCTTCAGTAGGTGCATGAACATTGATGATCGTTACATTAAATTTTTGCGTACGGATTCTCATTGTGCATGTCCGCATATTAATTGGGCAAAATTCGATAACATGTTGATTCACGCGACGATGTATGAGAAAGCCAACTCTAAATTCTCCTCCGTTTTCGTTTTCATGACCGCAATAGTAGAGAGTGTATCCACTCCCTGACCATCTTAATTCTTGTAACGCCACTTTATCTAGTGTATAGCTATCGATTTGGTTTGTAAGTTGTAGTAGATCTCCTGGTCTTCTAAGGCTTAGCACGTTCCAGGTTCCTATTTTTAAATCAAAGTCCGAGTACAGTTTACGAGGTCGTTCCAATAATGAATCCGAGATAATCCGAGGGCTGTGTACAGAATTCATGATAAATATTTTTTACGGAAATGGGGTGTTAGCCCTTCGCCCAACCCAAATTTTCGTGAATGGGTTCGTTCTGCATCTTAAGGTCACCAGAAACAACCTTTTTACACGTTTATATAGCGAGCCGCTTGATCCAAGACAGACGCCTGCTCCAAGCCGCCCCCCAATATAGAGAACAGACGCTTGAATTGCATTGGTTTTGTGGCGCCAATGAATCACCATGGTGCAGAGTCATTGAGTATAAGCAGTATTTACTCTGCCCCTCTCATTTACACCAACCAAATTCTGTTAGCGTTACCCAGGTAGCATGGCGTGCACGTAGAATTTCGGATTTCACTACCAATTGAACAAGCATAAAATATTATTTAAGCGAAAAATGTTCAAAATTGTGGGTGCTCTTTAGGAAGTGTCCAGTGCTGAAACGCATATATGTGTGATCACTGATCATACTTATAATCTTCTTTGTTGTCATGTCGGATTTTGATATTGTTGTGAGTATTTATGTTTGTCACAGTAAGCCCAAGAGCCTTGTCCTGAAAAACTTTAAGCACTGATATAAATTGTTTAATTCAACTTAGGTTTTGTATTTCATTCTACGTTTAAGGAAGAACAAGTTTCAGTGTCTTATGATTTTAATGTTGTTTAATTGGACAACAAATTAAACGATTCTGTAAGATGAACTCCTTTGATTAATACTTTACGAATTTATTGCCATTGAGGTTTTGAGAATTTTTATCTCAAGGTCTAAAGATTCGAAAGCGGCTTAAATTGGTTTTCTACTCAAAGTTTTTTGATGCCGTAATGTGACCTCTATAAGCCACTCAATGTGTATTTTGTTTTTGTGAAATCGTATATCCATCATGTTCTTAGTTTCATGGATAAATAAATGCCAGATATCGTTTAAAAATACAGGATTTCAGTACACAATTCTCAACATACAAACAATTATAATTTTGTATTCTGTCTTTTTCAGTTTTGTTGCCTGGACAACATTTTTAATAATTGTAACAGAATACTCAGAAGCGGTAAGTTATTGAACAATAACCGAATTCACCACAATTATTACTAAAATTAAATCTTGTTAAAATAGCAACTGTGGAATGACCCTATCGGAGGTGGAGGTGCGTTAATACCTAGAAATTTTGCAAGTAGTACAAGAGATCGTGTTCGTCAGCCAGAAGTTGATAGTAGTTATGATATTATTGATACAGTAAGCGGTAGTCGAGAACCAAAAAAGAATTGTACAAGTTCGGGATGTTGTATACCAAAATGTTTTGCCGAAAAAGGTAATCGTGGTCTACCAGGTATTCCTGGGTTAGCAGGACAAAAAGGTGTACAAGGGTTTGCAGGACCAGAAGGATTGCCCGGATCAAAAGGAACAAAAGGAGATCCAGGACCAAAAGGACCAACCGGTCCAAAGGGAGATAAAGGCAAATCTGGAGTTCCTGGATATCCTGGTAGTCATGGACAACCTGGTATTCAAGGACCACCTGGCTCACCAGGAACTCCTGGAGTTGATGGTTGCAACGGTACTGATGGACAACCAGGCTTAGCTGGTTTAACTGGTGTTACTGGTCCACGCGGTATTCCTGGTATTCCAGGATCTAAGGGAGAAAAAGGTGAACCTGCAAACGTAAACTTCAATTATCTAAAAGGACAAAAGGGAGATCCAGGTAGAGAGGGAATGACCGGCGAACTAGGCCCCCCTGGAGAGGCAGGTCCTCGTGGTTATGACGGACGTCCAGGCGATTTTGGTGAAAAGGGTGATCGTGGTGAAATTGGATTTGCCGGCGCTAAAGGAGATGACTGCATTGCGTTTAATGGAGAGCCAGGTGACCGTGGTCCAAAAGGAGAAAAAGGAGAGGTTATTTATTTGAACAGGAATGATACTGAGGCTACTGGATCCGAAACATGTATCGGACCAAGAGGAGATGATGGTCCAGCAGGACCAAAAGGAGAACCAGGCTTGAGAGGATTTGAAGGTGAGGCTGGTCCACCCGGACGGTTTGGTGACATAGGTCCAAAAGGAGAAAAAGGTTTGATTGGTTTACCAGGAGAAAGAGTAAGTACAGAGGTTTTTACTAATTATAAATAGAAATTAATGTATAAAATTCTTTCAGGGAAGAACCGGTAACTTTGGACCACCTGGACCACTAGGACAAAAAGGAGATCGTGGAGATGAAGGTTTTAATGGACTTAAAGGAGAGCGAGGTCAAAAGGGAGAATCAGGGAAACCAGGTGATAAAGGAGATAGAGGTTTATCTGGTCCTCCAGGTCCACCAGGTGGTGGTAAAGGAAGTCCAGGGCCTGCAGGGCCTAAAGGGCCTCGTGGATTCCAAGGACCACCTGGACCAATGGGGCTTAACGGCACAGATGGTGAACCAGGTCAAAGAGGATCGCCAGGACAAAAAGGGGGTACTGGGGAACCAGGAAGACCAGGTCCAGAAGGGCAGTCCGGTGAAAAAGGTACAAAAGGAGAGCCCGGAGCATTCGGATCACCTGGACCAAGGGGTCCTCCAGGATATGTAGGAAATCCTGGTCCAGAAGGACAAAGAGGCCCATCCGGGGAGCCAGGCGTAGGCGTTCAAGGACCAAAAGGAAATGATGGAACACCAGGGTAAGTTTATTTTTCTTAAATTTCGAAGTTTGGTTGTTTTTATTTGTTGGGTGTTACAGTTACACTGGATTGAAAGGTCAAAAGGGAGAACGTGGATTTAGAGGAGAACGAGGAGTACCCGGTGATGCTGTTGATGGACTGCCTGGATCACCTGGTCGTCCAGGAGCTCTTGGTGAAAAAGGAGACTCTGGTCGTCCAGGTCTGCCAGGTGACAGAGGAGAAAGAGGTGATAAGGGAGATATTGGCGGTAGATGTTCCGATTGCCGCCCGGGAGGTATTGGTGAAAAAGGAGACCGAGGATTTGATGGACTTGCTGGAGCTTCGGGACCAACGGGACCACCTGGCGAACGTGGGTATCCTGGAGAACCTGGAACCAATGGACCACCTGGACCACAAGGTGAAGCTGGAAGTCCTGGAAGAGATGGTGTTCCTGGTAACATAGGAGCACCTGGTGAGCCTGGTACCCCAGCTATTGTTGGTCGAGAACATATCAAAGTATACAAAGGTGATAAAGGAGTAGCAGGTCGACCTGGAAATCCTGGACCGAGAGGTATCGATGGCGCTAGAGGCTATCCAGGAGTTGAAGGTCTTAAAGGAATAGCAGGATTACGAGGAGAAAAGGGAGATAAAGGACAACCAGGTACTGATGGATTTGACGGAGTAGCAGGTCAACCAGGAGAGGCTGGAAAAAGTGGAGTGAATGAAAAAGGATACCCTGGGCTAAAAGGTAATAAAGGAGACCAAGGAGAAAAGGGAGATCGTGGTCTCACAGGTATTGCTGGCTTAACAGCTAATTGCGAACCATCAAAACTTGTTGAACCCGTTCCTGGAGCACCGGGACAAATGGGAGATCCAGGACCAAAAGGAGAACCAGGTCGAGATGGAATTAAGGGGGAAAGAGGCTTAAAAGGAAATAAAGGAGAACTTGGTTTTAAAGGTTCAAACGGTCCACCTGGAGCTCGTGGTCTTCCTGGACCAAGAGGAGAAAGAGGTGTACCAGGTCAAATGGGCTTCCCCGGATCACCAGGTATTGATGGTTTACGAGGAATTCCTGGGGTCTCCGGACAAAAAGGTGATAAAGGAGAACAAGGCATTGCTCAGTATGGTCCTAAAGGACCTCAAGGAAGACCTGGATTGCAAGGAGAAAAAGGTGACAGAGGAATTAAAGGAGATCGTGGTATTGAAGGTCAACCAGGTTCATTTGGATATCCAGGCGAAAAAGGAGATCTCGGACAAGAAGGACCACCTGGATTCCCCGGTGTTCAAGGAGAAAAAGGAGATACGGGACCACTTGGGCCACCTGGTATTTCTGGACCTCCTGGACGCCCAGGTATTGATGGAGTACCTGGATTGCCAGGAGATAAAGGAGAACCCGGACCATTAGGAGTAGTGGGAATGCCAGGATTAAAAGGACAACAAGGAGAAAGAGGCATTGATGGACTTAAAGGATTCCAAGGGCCTAGAGGTTTACCCGGACTACGTGGTATTCCTGGTGAAAATGGACTTCAAGGACCAATAGGAATCGCTGGAGAAAAAGGTGTAGCCGGTTTAGATGGATTAACGGGTGCACCTGGTCTGCCTGGACCGCCAGGTATTCAAGGATTAAAAGGCAATCAAGGACTCACAGGACCTGAAGGTGCAGCTGGATTAGATGGACGACCAGGAGAAAAGGGTGTTCGTGGTTTTACTGGAGCACCTGGATTAAAGGGAGAGGCAGGTGCAGCTTCCGATAAAGGACAAAAAGGAGAACCAGGTAAAGAATATTTTAACTCGCGAAAATTTAAAAACTAATTACTATTTTTAATGTAGGTATTCCTGGATTACGCGGTGAAAAGGGTAAGGATGGTTTTAATGGAATAATTGGACAAAAGGGAGATGCAGGCTTGCCTGGAATAGGAAGACCTGGTGAGAAGGGAGATAGAGGTGAGCGTGGTAGAGATGGACTTGATGGAGAACCAGGATTAGTTGGTGAAAAGGGAGATCGAGGAGTACGAGGTACACCAGGATTAAAAGGAGATCGAGGATTAGTAGGACCTGCTGGAGTGCCCGGCTCTCCAGGTATTGATGGAGCGCCTGGATTGGTTGGTATTGCCGGTCAAAGTGGTCCGCCAGGGCTTCAAGGTCAAAAAGGAGAACGTGGTTTTACAGGAGCTCAAGGAGAACAAGGTCAAAAAGGAGCTCCAGGATTTAATGGCAGAGATGGATTAAACGGATTGAAAGGAGAGAGAGGCTTGGAAGGAGAACAAGGACCACCTGGACCATTGAATGAAATTAAAGGACAAAAAGGAGAGCAAGGAAACTTTGGATTAATTGGAATGCCAGGACAGAAGGGTGATCCAGGATTACGAGGAGTGCCAGGGCGGGAGGGAGAAAAGGGTTCTCAAGGTCCACAGGGTCCTGTCGGTGCACCCGGATTACATGGTCGTCAAGGTGAAAAAGGAGATAGTGGTTTACAGGGAGAAATAGGTGAAATTGGTTTAACTGTTAAAGGAGAGAAAGGTTTACCTGGAAGACCAGGTAAAAATGGTAGAGATGGTTTAAGTGGACCACCAGGAGAAAAGGGAGATAAGGGCATTGCTGGACTGGAAGGACCAGTCGGTGCTCCAGGAGCCAATGGACCACCTGGTAGACAGGGAGAAAAAGGAGATCGAGGGCTAACAGGATCGCCAGGTGCCAACGGAATTGATGGTGAAATGGGTCGAACTGGAGAAAAAGGTGAGCGAGGGTTCGTTGGACAGAAAGGAGATCAAGGTCCGGTAGGATACGTTGGTCAAAAGGGAGACAAAGGTAACCAGGGACCACCAGGTCCAATTGGATTAGCCGGTCTTGCTGGCGAAAAAGGAGAACGTGGAGAATACGGATTACAAGGCATCCAAGGACAACAAGGAATACAAGGCGAAAAAGGATTCCCTGGACCGAAAGGTCGTGATGGACGAGATGGTCTTAACGGATTCAAAGGTTTGGAAAAATATTTTTTTATTATTTAAAACAATAATATTAATGATTTTATTTTGTTTCAAGGTGATAAAGGAGAACAGGGATTAATTCCACCACCTGGTCCAAAGGGAGAGCCTGGATTACCAGGACTGACAGGAGTAAAGGGTGAAGCTGGCAGACCAGGACCTAAAGGCAATCAAGGACTTGTTGGGCTACAAGGTGAAAAAGGAGAAATAGGTTTTAGAGGATTAGAAGGTCCAATTGGACCAAAGGGTATTCGTGGAGAAGTTGGTTTAACTGGACAAAGTGGAAGAGATGGATTAGCAGGTGCTCAAGGTGCTAAAGGAGATCAAGGTGTTGCTTGTGGTCCTGCACCAGATTACTTAACTGGTCAGCTATTAGTACGTCACAGTCAATCAGTTGATGTTCCACAATGTGAGCCTGGACATATTAAATTATGGGACGGTTATTCACTTTTGTATGTCGATGGCAATGACTACGCTCATAATCAAGATTTAAGCTCACCTGGATCATGTGTCCGCAAATTCTCAACATTACCAGTTTTAGCATGCGGTCAAAATAATGTTTGTAACTATGCATCAAGAAATGATCGAACATTCTGGTTGTCGACATCAGAACCGATACCAATGATGCCACAAGCAAACGAAGAAATAGTGCCATTTATCTCACGTTGTACAGTTTGTGAGGTTCCTTCGAATGTTATTGCTGTTCACAGTCAGTCACTTAAAATTCCATCATGTCCAAACGGGTGGGAAAATCTTTGGATTGGTTACAGTTTTGCTATGGTAAGATTTAAATCAATTTATTTGATTTTAATATAGTCGAATATATAATCGAATTAATATAATCGAATTAATATAATCGAATTTTTAGCACACTGGTGTTGGTAGTGGTGGTGGTGGACAATCACTCTCTGGACCTGGTTCATGCTTAATGGACTTCCGTGCTACACCATTTATCGAATGTAATGGTGCTAAAGGACACTGTCATTTCTATGAAACTCAAACAAGTTTCTGGCTGGTACCAGTTAATGATAATCAACAATTCAATAGACCAGAAATGCAAACATTAAAAGCAGGCAGTCTGTTACAAATGGTGTCACGATGTGCAGTATGTATAAAAAATTAAAGTTTAATTTAAAAAAAATATTAAATCAAATAAATCCAGTGCTATATTTTAATTAATGAAATTAATTGATGTTCCATTTTTACAATAATTTTAATTTAAAAGAAAAAAAGAAAAGAAAAAAAAATTGAGGTGTAAGAATACCAAAAAAAAACAGAACAACAATATTAAAATTAGTAATTTTAATTTCCTTTTAATTTAATTAATTTTTATTTTGTTTTTATTTTTTTCCTAATAATAATTACTTTGATAACTTTAAATTAATTAAAACAAATAATTATACCTTTTTTTATTATTAAAAGAGATAAAAATTAAAATGTAAATGTGTTTTTATAATTTAATAACTCGATAGTCAATCTAAAAAGAAAATCATTTTATTTTTATATTACTAGAATATAAATTGTTAAGTTGTCGTTAAAAACGAAATTTTATTATATAAATATTCTTTTCCTTAAATATATATGTATATATGTACATATATATTTTTTTTATATAAAACCATTAAGCAACAAATTTATTTTTAATGTGATTAAATAATAAAAAATAAAAACAATAGCAATATTTGTTATAGAATATATATATATATATATATATATATATATATATATATATATATATATATATATATATATATATATATATATATATATATATATATATATATATATATATATATATATATATATATATATATATATATATATATATATATATATATATATATATATATATATAACTTGTATTAAAAATGCAACTGCCTTAAATATCTACAATTATGTTACTTCTATAACGATTTGTGTTCAAATTTTAAAATAATTGTTATTAAATGCTTTTCTTATTATGTTAGTTAAATATCTGACTTAAAAGTGCCATTTTATATTTAAAATATTTTTGTTTTCAAATATATCTAAACTGACTATCAAACTTTAAGCAAACGATCAATTACTATTGTAAGTTCATGTATGTACAGTTGTTTTTTTTAATTCAATGGCCATCCGAAATTATATGCATGAACCTCAACAACAAAAAAATGATAAAATTTATAAAAAATTTATATAGAATGTGTTTTTATTTTAATCATTAGAATTTTTTTATATGCCTCCAGTAATTAAAGTCGATAACGTTTGAATTGATGGCCAATTAATATTCGATTTTATTTCTATTTCCTTTATCCCATGTGATGAAATATTGACCGTTGTCATATGATAAACGTTATTGTTTATACATTCTCTATACATTCTCTTAAAAAACATTTTTAAAAAAATGTGCGTCCATCACCATGTGCGTCAAAATTCGTTGCTTAGGCAACAGAATTTGTTTACTTGTTTGTACCACGGATGTGCTTTTATCCAGGGCTGCAAACCGGTTTTTCAAAACCAATACTAGAAAATCACACCAAATTAGTAAAACCAAAACCGAAATGATCAAAACCGAAACCAAAACCAAAACCACGTTTTAAAAATTATCAAAACCAAAACCGTAACCGAAACCAAATTTTAAAAATCATCAAACCAAAACCGAACGTAAAACCAAATTTTAAAATAAACGAAACCAAAATCCAATCTAAAAATTTAGTCAAGTCCAATAATATTGTTAAAAAAATAAGACAGCAATAAAATGCAACAACAAATACTGCCGTGCTAAACACAGAGGTAGGTGGTAACTTACTTTTTTGTCAAAAGTTAGTTATTAAATCAGTTACGAATCTAAGATGATATAAAAATAGTCGATGGATATTTTTTTCATATAATTAAAACATTTAATTTCTTTTTTCATTAAAAAATTACCCTATAAAGATGCCGTATCTTAACATTTGTCAATTACTATAACAATTAGCTGTATCTATCAATTCCTAAGCTATTTCAGTCGTAATTTTACTGTCTTACAGTTATTACTGCCTTTCAATAACTTTCCAACCCAAAATATGACTTCCCGATCAGTTGGACAGTAAAAATGATTTAGTGATTATGCTGTTTAGTATGATTTTTGTTAAAATTTCATTAATTTGGCTTCGGAAATTATTGTTGTTAGAAATAACATTTCGAATATAAATTTAAAGTTCATGTTTTAACCATGGTAGCAAGTTCACCTTGTCATATCTTGAAATGCTCTAGGCGCTACGCGGAAATGAAACACTTTCCCCTGGGCATGTAATGTATTTTAAATTAGCTCAACATTTTTTACTGAGAATTGGCACTGTTTGTTGACAAAGGTTGTAATTTTCAATCAATTCTCTGACGAATACTCAAACATTTTTTAGCTATAAACCAAAACCGAAACCAAAACCAAATTTTGACGTTTAGAAAAACCGAAACCGAAACCAAAACAAAAACATGTTGCATAGAAACACCAATACCGAAACCAAAACCATAATTGGTCATTGGGAAAAATCAAAACCCAAACCATTAAAAATAATTTATGGTTTTGCAGCCCTGCTTTTATCAACTGTGTTTCTGTTGATACAGCTTGAAACTCTTAATCATAAGTTTCAATTTTTTGGTCAAGCTCCACTTTGGGCGCCATTAATCTGTTTATCTGTGCTTTTCACGCAGGACCCTCTTATTTCATCAGTAGCTCAGATAAATTTTGCTTAATCCTCTTGTTCGTAAAATGCGTAAAATGCTTCAAAAAAAATCCTATACAAATAGCTTTCGAGTGAAATTTTTATAATTTTCAAAATTCATTTTTCTAATTTTAATCTAGCGATTTCAAAATTGTTGTTTTATTTTGCCTAATTGTAATTTACTTAAATGTCTTATATATTAAATAATAGTTTAGAAAATAATATCAAAAAAAATTATAAATTTTTTGTTTAAATTTGTTTTATTTCTTTTTTTAAAACTAACAAAATCGTCCTAGCCGTCTCAATAACTAGTTCCTCATCACCAAACATTGAGGATCAGGCTTCTTTACTCACAAAGACACTCGATAAATTGAAAACAGATCGATCCTCGAACTAGAAACCCGAACACTTCCGAAGCACATCTCGTCGATCGGTTTAGTTTTAAATGCGGTACAGAAATGTACAAATTCTTGCAATTATCCCTTATTAGCAAGTGACGCAAAAAACAATGAAGTAAGGTATTTGCCGTATTTTTTAGCTTTGTTGTTAAACCCAAATTATCTAATAACAATTCCCGTCCGCGTGATAACTATCGTGCATTGAACAAAACGACAAAACCCGATAGGTATGTATCCCATTCCTGGATTTGATGTATTCAATTTTAAGTTTATAAATTCAGTTTGCATAATGTAGTTTTAAAATAGCAGTAGATCCAGTTTATGATATTGACGCTGATTAAATTGATGTGTATACGTCACCAGATTTAATACCACCTAAACAAGTTCTTTCGACAAAACATAAGAAAATTACGGTCGACATCTTATTTTTTCAAAGCAGATTTGGATTGTATTTTGAACCCCGGTTCATTAGAAAATGATTGATTGTGGATTGGAAATGGATTAGATATGAATTTGGTAACAATAAGGCACATATTGAATGTGGTACAGCTTGGATTTGACTCAAGTTGGATATGGATTGGATATTTGATTTTTTTTAAATCAAATGTGTTGTGTAGAAGGAATGACAATATTGGATATGGATTGGATAAGGATTGTATGTGGATTGGATATGGATTGGATAGGAATCGGATATGGATTGAATATGTATTGGAAAAGGATTGGATATGGATTGGATATATTGTATTGGATATGGATTAGATATGGATTGGATGTGGTTTGGATATGAATCGGATATGGATTGAATATGGATTGGATATGGATTGGATATGGATTGGATATGGGTTGGATATGAATTGGATATGGATTGAATATGGGTTGGATATGGAATGGATATGGATAGGATATGGATTGGATATGGATTGGATATGGAATGGATATGGAATGAATATGGAATGGATACGGCATGGATATGGAACGGATATAGAATGGATTGGATATGAACTCCGTATTGATTGGATATGTATTAGATATTTATTATATATTACCAACATATGAATCGCATTTTCGCATGATTGGATATGTATTGATTATATATGAATCGAATTTTTGTTTGACAATGCTTTATACAAAACCAAAAACTTCCAACAAGTGCATTATCTGTATAGTAATTGTTTTAATGTCACCTGTATTAATTGCTCAAATCAAGTAGGATAACCGTTAAGCTGTTGAATGTGAATTTTCTAGAATCGCTTAAAAATAAGATATGAATTGTATAAAAGTTTGATATCGATTTGATGAAAAAACAGCACACTATAACTATATTACTTCGATTTTGAAAAAACCATAGTATTAAATTCATGAGTCCAAAATGAAATTCTTACCCCCACTTTTTTTGGCATTTCTCGACGTTTTGCGACCTACTGATTCTAAAAAAGCAAAAAAAAAATGTGTCTGTCAGTCGGCCGGCGGCCACAACCGACGAAATCTAGAAAACCGCTGGACGGATTTCAAAATTTTTTTCTAAAAATAGGTTTACTCAATGGGAAGAGCCGAAAAGACGATGTGTTCGATAACTGTAGCGGAAGTGTGTCAAAAAAAATCGTAAAGTGCGTCAAAACAAGGAAATTTGCATATTTTTTGCTTAAAAAATGGTGCATTTTAAGTGATTACGAATAGAAACATTGAATTTGAAGAAATCTTTATGGTCGGGATTGGTATGTGAGACCAAAAAATTGCATTATAAGTTTGTCAAAAAAATGTTGTTAAGTGTGTCAAAAGAAAGATTTATATTAGTACGTTTTTCTAACCTTCCTTCGAATTGGCCTTACTCTCAATTCGACAAACGCAATTCCCAATCTTTTTCTGCGTTCGATCACTGATTAGTAAGCAAACGCACCAGGTTTTATTAAGTATTCAACTCCTTAATTGTTCCACAACAACAGGAAACAATACAGCAAACAATATTCCTAACTAGAATATTCTTTCAACAGCTTCAAAACTCCAACGGTTTATTGTAGAAATTTCCAGTAACACAACGTTCAAAATAATACACAAAATATTTCTTCTCAATAACACTTAAAACTTTATTCACAAAAACTAATTTAAATATCACTCTTATAATTTTAACTTTACCGTCATACGTTTAAAATAAAACTAATTACTACTCTACAAGAGGCAATTGCTTATATACTATTCTGCTTAATTTCTAGAAAATTCAAGGTCACTTTTTAGAAACCTTGAGAAAATAGTAGAATTTTCGATTACTTTACGTTATGCTGATTTGATTGATAAAATCATTCAATTTTATTTATTTATGACCCAAGTTCCACGAAATACAACAACAACACTATTCATTTCATTAATTTGTTGTGATTTGATTTTTCTGAAAGTCACTGTAATCGTCTGGATTTTTCTGTAACCGTAACAATATTTATTATTTTACCCAATTTTTGTGAAAAAATAAAATTAATTATTTGCATGACATGAAATTTTATTATTATTATTGAGAATTATGGCATTATAAGTTTGTCAAAAAAATAATGTCAAGTGTGTCAATGATTTTCATTTCTTTTTTTAGAAAATAATAAAATTAGTTATTTGTATGAAATGAAATGTAATGAACATGATATTATTGTCAAGTCAAAAAATATTGTCAAGTATGTCAAAAAAATGATTTCATTTATTTTTTTAGCCAATTTTTTGGAAAAAAAAATTTAGCTGTTTGTATAATGTAAACGTGACATGGAAATTTTTGAATTTGTTATAGTTTTTGAAATATTTTTGGAAATTTGAAAAAAATAGAATTTTTGAATTTGTAAATTTTGTATATATATTTTTAGAATTTTGAAAAAAGTTTCAATTTTTGATTTTGTAATAAGTTTTGGAATAAATTTAGAATTTTGAAAAAAAGTTTGATTTTGTTGTAATTTTTACAATGCTTATTATTGGAATTTTGAAAGAAATATGAATTTGTGATTTTGTAATATTTTCTCGAAACGCTAAAGGTTTTCGAGTAGTTTGCTGATTGTATCATCTTTTCACTAAATTATGTTAATTTATGATATGTTATGATTTTCCAGCAACGTATTGATGTTTCGTGTTAGTTTTGTAATAAATTTCTAAACAGAGATAAAAAATACATGTTCTTACAAAGAGTTATGTTTGATATACATCGCTGCCCAATACGAAAAACAATGTCCTCATAAAAGTTTTATACCGAAAACTATATCAAAATCCTTAACCAAAACCGAAGTCTTGATATCTCAGAGGTGAGAGATTTCAGCTCCTCCATATTCTAATATATACATTTGTTGTTTTTTAGTTCGGTTCTGATTACAACTTTTGAAAGATTTGTGTAATCGACGAACGGACAAAACGAAGTATAGAATATAACAGCATTTCCAACAAACATTCTAAAATCTTCAACTTTTAAAATTTTACTATAGATTTTTGGGATATTAGCCGTTTCAATTTACAATTCAACTTATGACAAAATTAGGACTAATATGAATAAAATAAAATCAACTTAATTTTAATCTTATTTGACACCACGAACAAAATTGCATTACATAGTAACTAGATCAAAATTACGTAACTGTAACAAAAAAAAAATAAACAACTTAGGATTGATAAAAAGGGTAATTAAATGATAAGTGATAAACATAATCGAAATTATGTTTTTTATAAAGTTTAAATGCAAAAAAAATCAATGTCTGTAAATGAAATATTAGGCACTCAACAAACATCATATAACAATAATTAGTATAGATGACATTCCTTGCTCCTTTCTAAGTACATATTTTTTCTATGAGAGTATATGAAAAGTCTATTTTCTCACGCCTAGTCCCCTGTGAAAATGGGTTCTTTCCCACTAGTGTAAATAGAATAACAAATTGTGGTTGCTATGGATTTTCAAATAATTTTACAAAGTCTTTAAAACAAAACAACCATGAATTTTGAATGTTATTATGTCGATTTCTAATTTAATAATTTCTAATAAATATCGTTTATATATATTTACTATTATTGAAAAAATTGTATTTCCTACGTGAGATGAAAGCATTTTACGCTTGTGAAATTAACCCACTCGACGCTAGTGCGTCTCGTGAACAAATTTTCAGTAACGCATTTTCATCTCTTGTAGGAAAATATACTATATACTATAGTATTTCTTCAATTAAAAAAGTTATTGATAGAAAGTAGAAAGAAAACGACAATTTTTTTTGTTTTATGGAATGGAATCTCCATACAATTAGTACAATATTTTTTATGCGCTATCAGGCGATTTTGTATATATGTTTGCTGATTCGTAAATAAACATAGTAAGTTTAGTTTACAAATCACAGGTTGGTATAGTTCATAGTAGTATTTTTACTTCACCACAATTTTAAATTGTGTGAAGTAATGCAATCTATCGTGAAAAAAAATCTTACATACCCCAAATTTTGTTTTTTATTTTGTTTTGGATAAAAATTTTGGAGTACGTCTGTGTGTGCGTGGGTGGGTGGGTGGCTGTGTGGCCGTGTGGGTAACCTTTCTGCATAGGGTCTTGATGAAAATTTGGCAAATGATACAGGTTCACATGAAAATGGAATATCTGGATTCATTTTAAATTTGGACAAAATAGCGGGGGGTCTCCCGAACGCCTCTAAGTTTAAATCTTCAATAATTTCTAATCCTGGCTTGATGATCTTATTGAAACTTAATATATAAGGTTCTAGTACAGTTTTCAATATTTCTGCATACCAACTTCCGGTTTGTCACTTCCGGTTAAAAAAAAATTTTCCAGGTGTTTATCCCTACTGTAGCCTACAATTACCGATCGATTTTCATTAAACGTTGGTAAATGGTTTCAAGCAATATGAGAAAAACTTCATCAGCTTTTGTGGTACATTGGATAAAAGGTTTGGGGGTCCACCATACAACAGGTGGTTTTTCCACAATGTTTTTGTTTGTTGAGAGCATAAAACATTCATTCGTGAATGAATTTTGATGACACTTTGGAAAAGATGCAAACGTGTATGACAAGGAACTGATCAGTTTTTAAGCGATACTTAGTGAACAAGTTGTTCCTGGAGTACCAGTTTTTTTGAAAGCTCTATAACATCTTTACCTGATAATCGAATCGGATGAAACTTCGTACATGATCATTTAGTACGGTTCACAACAGTTCTGTATACTAACTTCCGGTTTTTCACTTCCGGTAAAAAAGTTTTTGTTGTACTTTTTTGAAGTTTTTTCGTTGTTTTTATGCACACTACAGCCTATAATGAAGTGATTATGATGAAACTTATGAAAACGGTTCTAATTAGTGTAAAAAGATAGTTATCATCTTTTGGGACACATTGATCAAAGTGGCGGGGGGTCTACCATACAAATGCTGACTTTTCACACTTTGTTTTTAATGTTTGTGAGGAGCATACAGACTTCATTCATTAATTTATTTTAATGAGACTTTAAAAAAAGATGGACACTTAAATGACAAAGAACTGATTAGTTTTTGGACAATATTGGAATAAGTTGTGAGGGGCCTTCCGAACACCTGTGTACTGTGTCATCATTTTTTCAATGTTTGTTGAGAGCACACAGTATTCGTTCGTGAACGAATTTTGATGACACTTCGCAAAAAGATGCAAATATGTATGGCAAGGAACTGATTAGTTTTTTTAGCGATAGTAAACAAAGTGGTAGGGGGTTCTCCGAGCACCTGTTATTTTGGAAGCTCAATAACATCTGTACCTGATAATCGAATTGGATGAATCTTGGTACATAAACATTTAGTACGCTTCACTACAGTTCTGCGTCCTTACTTCCGGTTTGTCACTTCCGGTTAAATTCTTTTTTTTCTTTTTCTCGTACAACAGAATTTATGTTTGTTGGAATACTACTGCTTTCTTTAATATTTTTATAATTAGAACTACGCGAAGTCTATAACATTGGTTAGCTTTTAATTAAAGTATTCGATGGATATTAGCTCATTATATATCCAGAACACTATGTTTCCAGAGTTGTGGTGAAGTCAGCCTATGCATCAGCTTCGCAATATTTTTACCAGCGAATATGAAAATTGGTCGTTGTGCGCATATTCATATGCGCATATTCAGTGTCTCAAATTAAAATATTAAAAAAACTCCCATTGAAATGGACAAAAAAACGCATAAAATTAATAAATTACTATTGAAATTCAACCAATTATAATCGAACACCAAAAACTAGTAACAATATTAATGATTTTCTAGGCAGTATAACAAAGTTTTGATAACGTCGCTTTAATAATGAAACAACGTATGCTATTTATACGTTGTTTTTATATAATAGGTGCGCTGCATTCCCCATAAGGGTATCTTTGAATTGGCGTTTTTACATTTTCGAATTATTTTATGACTGGGGGTAAGAATTAATAAATTATAAATTAACGTCCATGCAAATGCATGCGCACATTGAACTTTAAACTCAAATATCTCGAAACTATACTTTTGCGTATACGTCATTTCATTATTAAAGCGACGATAATTAAAAATAATTATAAAAAAAATAACGACGCCTATGTTAACAAATGTCACAACAAACAAATGGTACGAGCTAGGAGTAGAAATATAACTAATGCAATTGTTTTCAAAACAAACTTATCCCAAAATAAATAATACATCTCTGTTTTACTTTTTGTCTCTTCTTTTATCTCTTACTACGTGCTATTTGTCAAAAATTCATTGGCAAAAAAATTCTACATAAGTAGTTACTTACCAAACATGCAGGCGGTAAGTAATTACTTACCAGTAAGGAAGACCCCAGAGTGTGAATAAAAGTGATTTTTTTATATAAGTGGATATGTCAATGTCAGATTACTGGCTTCAACCTTAAATAATATTCTTTTTAAAATATTGCGCTTACAAAATTTAAAAGCAATTTATTTTAAAAAATATTCGAAGAAAAAAGTTTTGCAATAAAAAAACCAATAGAATTATGATGAAAAGCTACTATTTTGAAATGAAATTTTAAGAAATTATCTTTGAAACATTGAATCTTAAAAATGGATTTTATTATTTAAATTTGATTGAATTTTTATCGATCGTGCAAAAAATGTAATAAACATTTTTTTTAGGCATTAAGAGTATTACCGATTTCAGATATATTATAGAGATCTCGACTTCGTCTCGATCTCAATTCTCAAAACATATATCCTCAATCGGTAAAACACTCTTTTTTTTTTTTTTTTTTATTTTTTTTTTAACGGCGTTCATGCTAATCAGCTTCGAATATTCACCAAGGTCATTCGCAACAGCGACTTAATTACCATGGCAGCCGATTTTTTTAAGGTCGTTCATTACGTCAGTCTCCCATTGTAGTCGTGGTCTACCTCGCGGTCGCCCACTCCCTGGGGTACTAACGTACATTTTTCTAATCATTCCAGACTGTGAATCGGCTCGTAGAACATGCCCAAACCAAGCAATCTTATTAGAACGGATACAACCTATTATATCAGGACCCTCAAGAAGGTCTCTGATCTCAAAGTTATATCGGGTTCTATACTCTCCATCGTCTGTCTTAAGTGGACCAAAAATGTAGCGTAGGATTTTACGCTCGAATACAGATAAATGCGATTCGTCATTTTGTGTAAGGTTCCACGTTTGTGACCCATACATCACAACCGGTCTAATCAATGTCTTGTATAACTTGAGCTTGGTGTTAGTTGATACATACGGAGATCCAGGGAGAGGTTTGATTGAGTAGAAAGTTCGATTACCTGCAGCGATTCGAGCTTTTATATCTGTAAGTATGCTGTTGTTTGAGTCAAGCATTGATCCCAAATATTTAAAAGATTCAACTCCCTCAATTCGTTCATCGCCGCACATCAAATCTTTCTTCTCAGCCTCTCTTGAAACATTCATATGTTTGGTTTTATTGTAGTTAATTTGAAGACCAATTTTTCTAGCTCCACTCTCAAGCGACTTGAAAGTCTCACTCATAACAGCTTCACTTCGGCCGAGGATGACAACATCATCAGCGTATGCAATCATCTGTACTGAGTTTATTGACAAGATATTGTTGTTAGTCGGTAGTTTCTTTTGACGGCACACATATTCCAAGGCTAAATTAAAAAGTATAGGAGAGATAGCATCACCTTGTCTTAACCCGGACTCGACTTTAAAAAACCTTGATATTTCGTTCTCTACTCGTACACAACATTGAGAGTTCTGTACTGTCATTTTGCATAGTGATACCAGTTTACCAGGAATTCCCATTGACACCAGAGCAGACCATAGAGTCTCTCGTTCGAGAGAGTCGTAGGCCTGCCTGAAATCAATGAAGAGTTGGTGCACTGGTATGTTGAACTCTCGGCACTTTTCCAAAATCATCCTTATCGAGAAAAGTGCATCGGTGGTACCTCGGCCTCGCCGGAAGCCACACTGATATTCTCCAAACAGTTGTTCAGCAAACAGTTGTTCAGCAGTTGTAAAACACTCTTACTGTCCATAAATATTATTGACACTTGCAATAAAAGCTAGAAGATAATTTATAGTTTCAAACTTAAAATTAAATAAACTTTGAAAGATAATCAAAACCTGATTTGATATACAATATTCAATATATAATATATTGTTATGTTTTTCAACAACTTCGAATTGGTCTTTCTCTCTTTCTCGGTTGATTGTAGAAATTTTCAGTTTCGTTCGATTTGACTGCAACAACTGAAAAAAAAAACAATTGCATTCAATTTTTCAGTTGTTTCAGTTGCTTTAGTCAAATCGAACACGGCTATTATTTACAAAAACCAATTTAAAATTAACTTCTATTTATACGATTTTACATGCACTGTATAACGTTTCAGTTACAATTAAAATTATTGCACATCCACTTAAATTTATTGCAATTTTAACCATCGCAGGTCTAAAATAAAACTAATTTTGCAAGAGGTATTTTCCTTATATACAATTCTGCATAATTCTCAACCATTCGAGGTTACTTTTTAGAAACCTTGAGAAAATATTATAATATTCGATTATTTTACGTTATGTTGATTTGATTCATAAAATCATTTATTTTACGTTGACCCTGATTCTAAGAAAAGAATGTAACCTTGAAATATTATTTGATCGCTTGAAATAGGGGAAATTGAGGTTGAATAGAACTTTGTTGTGTATTTCATTACGTTTATCAGTAGAATCGTAACAATATATTATAAGAATTCAATATATAATATATATTATAAATATATAGAATATATATTCTTATACATATTTAATAATACAAAAGTTTTAAATTTTATAGTATAATTGGAAACTAAACTATTTTGAAATTTGTCTTAAAATAAAACTTGAAGTTATTGTTTAACTGTCAGTTCAAATAAGTCTGCAAAAGTTTAAAATGCAAATGGTGGATTTAGTCAGCACGAAAATATGCTAAATCGATTTAGCATTGCAGAGACCATTTATCATTCAATTGGAACGCAGTCTTAAGTTGGGTTTTAACATGCGAACTGTGCAAAATGGTTTTTGCTAAACTCATCAATTAAAATTAAGTTATACTAAGTTTACACCAGTATCTAATTTGCTACGTATCAAATTTGCTAGCCATTTTCACCATCATACTTTTTAAATTTGATACGGTGATGTAAACTCTTATTAATTAGGTATGACATATTAATTTTTAGCGCGTCCTTTTCATTATTAATTTTTTGGTTAGGAAAAAATAATTTCCATATATATTTTTTATAAAAAACTGAAAACATTTATTATATTAATGCTAAAATTTATTTTACTTTTAATTTCAGCAAAAAAATCACATTAAACATAAATATATATTTATAAAATAAGTTGATTTATTTTTATTTTAAATGTCATACCTAATTTTAGTGTTCACACCGTAAAAATAATACCTATTTGCTACGTACCTAATTTGATACGTAGCAAATCATCCTACCAAATATTTGGTACGTACTTTTTTGATAACTGTTTACATCGACCATAGTCGACCTAATAAGTATAGTATGTACTTATTAGATCCTGGTGTAAACTTAGTATTAATCATCGGTTTATTTTATTTTAATCGATAGATATTCTGGGTAGCGAAAATCCGAAATTCTACGTCCACGCCGTGCTACCTGGGTAACGCTAACAGAATTAGGTTGGTGTAGTTGAGAGCGGCAGAGTAAATACTGCTTATACTCAATGATTCTGCACCATGGCGAGTCATTGGCGCCATAAAACCAGTGCAACTCAAGCGTCTGTTCTCCATGTTAGGGGCGGCTTGGAGCGGGCGTCCGTCTTGGATCAAGCGGCTCGCTATATAAATGTGTAGAAAGCGTCTGTTCTCCATGTTAGGGGCGGCTTTCAGCGGGCGTCTGTCTTGGATCAAGCGGCTCGCTATATAAACGTGTAAAAAGGTTGTTTCTGGTGACCTTAAGATGCAGAACGAACCCATTCACGAAAATTTGGGTTGGGCGAAGGGCTAACACCCCATTTCCGTAAAAAAATTACTGTCATGAATTCTGTACACAGGCCTCGGAATATCTCGGATTCATTATTGGAACGACCTCGGAAACTGTACCCGGACTACGATTTAAAAATAGGAACCTGGAACGTGCTAAGCCTTAGAAGACCAGGAGATCTCCTAAAACTCACCCAACAAGTCGAGAGCTACACACTGGATATAGTGGCATTACAAGAACTAAGATGGCCAGGCAGTGGAATCCATGAAACAGCGTAAGGATACACTCTGTATTATTGCGGTCATCAAAACGGAGGAGAATTTGGAGTTGACTTTCTTATACACCGTCGCGTGAATCAGCATGTTATCGACTTCTGCCCAATTAATATGCGGTTATGCACACTGAGAATCCGCACGAAAAAATTCAATGTAACGATCGTCAATGTTCATGCACCCACTGAAGATAAAGCAGATGATATTAAAGACCTGTTCTTCCTAGAACTCGAGGAAGTCATCAATGACATCCCGCGGCACGATATAAAAATCGTGGTAGGTGACTTTAATGCTCAAATCGGTAGGATTGCAGAACTTAAAACACATATCGGCCCTAACAGCTTGCATCATACCAGCAACAATAACGGTTTTCGCGCAGCCGAGCTGGCTATGATGTATGATCTAGTAATTTCCAGCACTTTCTTCCCTCACAAGAGAATTCACAAGGCAACGTGGAAATCAAATGACGGAAGAACGGAAAATCAAATCGATCACGTCATGATCTCTAAGAGACACTCTACAAGTATAACTGACGTTCGATCATACAGAGGTGCTGATATGGACACCGATCATATGCTTGTCATCTTTAAGTACAAGTGCAAGTTGTCATCTACATTTAACAGACAAGCAAAAAAGACCGTGCGCTGGAATGTCGAAGCATTTAAACATCCGGAAACGCTGAATAGATATCAATAACACAAAACATAGAAGAGCATGACATCTCTTCTGAGATGCCATTAAACATACAAGAAGAATGGCAAACGCTTCAATCAACCATTATAGCCGCAGCACAAACTACAATCGGAAAACGACCACCGAAATCACACAACGAATGGTTTGACGACGAGTGTCGCCAATCCGTTGAAAATAAACAAAAACTGCGAGAAAAATGGTTAACAAGGAACACCCGAAGCTCCCAAGCTGATTATCTATGCGCCAGGAAAGCCTCAGCAAAACTTCTACGTAAAAAAAACGCGAACACATGAAGAGCTGCATCGAATACATCAACCAACATGCGGCCAACGGAAATTCAAAAGAGTGCTTTGCCAATGCACGGAATCTGACAAAAGATTTCCACCCAAGATCTACAGCCATCAAAAATGAAAATAATGAACTTACAACAAGTGAACGTGATGTGCTGGCAGTGTGGCGATCCCACTTTCAATACCTACTCAATAGGACGAACGAAGTTCATCCTATTCGAGCAATTGCTCCATCAACTGAGGAGATTTTTGTCCCTTACCCAGCAATAGAAGAAGTGGAAACTGCCATTAAAAAACTGAAAAATGGCAAATTACCAGGTTTCGATGGAATGCCCGCAGAACTTCTGAAAAATGGAGGAGCAGCTCTGGTCTCACGTATATACGATCTGATTCTTGCAATCTGGGACCAAGAAGAACTACCTGATGAATGGAAAACAGCTCTCATTGTTCCGCTACATAAGAAAGGTGACCGTCTAAAGTGTGAAAATTATCGTGGCATCGCACTGTTGAACACTGCATATAAAATACTAGCTAATGTTGTACTTGCTCGACTCATCCCGTTCGCCGAATCTATCATAGGTGACTATCAGTGTGGTTTTCGTCCCAACCGCTCAACCACAGACCAATGTTTTACATTAAGGATGATTCTGGAAAAATGTTGGGAGTACAACATCAGCATTCACCAGCTCTACGTTGATTTCAGGCAAGCATATGATAGTATCATCCGCGACAACCTCTGGTCCGCACTCATATGCCTTGGTATCCCAGAGAAACTTGTTTCTCTGTGCAAGCTCACAACATCGGGATCAAATTGTAGAATAGTAATCGAAGGGTCTGTTTCTGATCCTTTCGATATAACATCAGGTGTTCGACAAGGTGATGCACTCGCGCCCATACTATTTAATTTGGCGCTGGAGTACGCGATAAGAAAAAGCCGAATTGAGACACAAAACTGCATATATAACAAATCTAGTCAAGTTCTTGGCTATGCAGATGATATTGTGCTTCTCGGACGTAGAACAAGCGATATCAAGGATAGTCTCTCTCAGCTTGAAAGAAATGCTAAACGACTTGGATTATGCATTAACACCGGCAAGACTAAACTTTTAACAACATCCAGGAATATACCTCCCGGCAATCTGAATACTGGCGACTATGAAGTGGAACGTGTAGAAAACTTCAAATACCTCGGATCTGTAATAACATCGTCAAATGACATGCAGGCAGATATCAAAGCCCGTGTCTCAGCCGCATACAGAGTTTTCTACGCATACTCAAAACTTCTGCGATCAAAACATCTTTCGCGGTCGTGTAAACTCACACTTTACAAAGCATTGATACGACCTGTGCTTACATTTGGAAGTGAAAACTGGACACTGACTTCCTCCGATTGTAGAATTCTATCAACATTCGAGAGGAAAGTCATACGAACAATCTATGGTCCATGTAAAGTTGCTGAAAATCAGTATAGAATCCGAATGAATCATGAAATCAGACAGCTTCTTGGAGGCTGCGATGTAATCGGATTCATTAAATCCAACCGGATTAGATGGTTTGGTCATGTAGAAAGGGCTCCATTGGACAGAATGATAAAAAAAGCGTCCCAACAACAACCAGCTGGTGTTCGTCGAAGAGGAAGACCTAGACAACGCTGGCGTGATGACATCATCCAAGACCTTCGTGATATAGGATGTCGAAACTGGGGTCAACTGGTCATGGAACGAGATGATTGGAAGCTGGTGGCACAGACGGCAAAATCCCTTCATGGGATGTAAACGCCAGAGAGAGAGATAGATAGAATATTTTAGCATAATCAGCTTCGAATATTTACTACGGTCATTCGAAACAGTGACATAATTACCATGGCAGCCGATTTTTTAAGGTCGTTTATTACGTCCGTCTCCCATTGCAGTTGTGGTTTACCTCACGCGGGCCCACTGCCTGGGGTACTAACTTACATTTTTTTAATCATTCCAGACTTTGAATCTGCTCTTAGAACATGTTCAAATCGAGCAATCATATTAGAACGGATACAACCTATTATATCAGGACCGTCAAGAACGAGTGGATCAAAGCTGTAGCGGAGGATCTTACCCTCAAATGCAGATAAATAAGATTCTTAATTTTGTGTAAGAGTCCACGTTTGTGACCCATACAACACAGCCGGTCTAATCAAAGTCTTGTATAACTTGAGTTTGGTGTTAGTTGATACATATGGTGATCCAAGAAGAGGTTTAGTTGAGTAGAAAGTTCTACTACCTACAGCGATTCGGGCTTTTAAATCTGTAAGTATACTATTGTTTGAGTCAAGCATTAAGATTCTACTCCCTCAATTCGTTCATCACCGCACATCCAATCTCTCTGTTTCGTTCAAATTTATATCATTTCGATATTAATAAGAAAATTAATTATTTTTATGACAGATAGTGCTAAAAATCATAGAATATTTTTTTTTCCATCATTACTTTTGTATAGCTTCATTTTCTGTAAATAAAATATAGAAGAACAAAAGCTGCTATTTCAGTATTTTCGTATTATTATTATTTTCAACCATTTGTGATTGATCGTATAAAAATTTATCGTAAGCCTCACGATGGTTTTTGTAGAATTATAGTTTAGCAGAAGGTGCACACAGAATAGATTAGAAGAGGTTGGATTATGATGGATAGTACTTAGTAGTTGTATCAAAGCCGGATGAAAAGAGCAAGAGTGTATTGGTGAGCGAAGGGAGGGGGAAAGGGGGGGTGGGGGGAAGCCCGCAGGATATCTCCAAGTATTTAATATCATATACCATTACACCACGGTGTTCATAAAATGCAAATTCTGGATAATAATAGTTGCAGCCGAATCGTGCATTATCACTATTTGAAACTTGTGTTTCACCTAGCGCAAGTAAATACGGTTTCTTTTGGTTGAGATGGTATTGGATGAGAAAGTTTTTCAGACAATGAATGTTAGTGGAATCGATTAGAAAGTGGGTTTGCCGTAAGGAGTAGACATTATATTGAAATTAAAGAGAAATTAAGTTAAAGATTAATAGGCGAAATAATAAAAGCCAAAATCATAAGGGTAAGGGTAAGATAGTGTAACACAACAATTTGTCACAAAGACTAGATTGACATATAGGCCATAAAAAATTCTGCAGTTCTGTGTGTTCTCACTATCTCGCCGGCAATGGCAACAGACAGAAAAGAGAAACCTATAATTGTAAGTTAATGATTGAATGGAGTTTATTAATTTAATTACTACGACGGTATTTATTATAAATAAGAGATATTAGATTACTCTGAATTGATACAACAAAATTTAAATCAGTGAAAATTAATTAATGAATGAAATTATATTTGTTGAATATAAAAACTTTTTTTTAATGAATTGTAATCACCTATTACTTTCACTCACTGTTTAACGACAAATTTTTTAGAAAAACCCTTTAATTATTATTTTTTCCCTAAAGAAATTAAAACAAAAACAAACAGGCAAAACTTCAATTTTATCGTTAATTTTATTTGTATTTCCTGACTAGTTTCGGACTCTATGAGTCCATTAACAAAGGATTTACAACTAGAAGTGAAAATTAAAAAGAGAAAAAAACGGGAAACACAACTTTACATTTATACATCTATACATTTATACATCTGTCAGAGTTAATAAACAAACAAGACGTCATTTAACAGTTACAAGTTATTATAGAACTACATATATGATATAGTTATTGTTTAAATAAAAGTTTTGTTTAAATCATGTTTTAAATTAAAAATTATAAAAATTAACTAATTAAATATAATTAATTACAAAAACATTCAATGACAGTTCACAAACACAATTAAAAAATTATATAATTTTTTTTCATATTCTTTTTGTGAAAAACAAAATCACTCTATTGGACAAAAAGGATTCGACATAAAATAAAGGTTCTGTGCGAATTGACGATATAATGACAGATTACAACTATTAATTGCCAAATTTTTGTTTTTTGGAATTTACATTCACCATACGAAACGTCAAAATTTGGTATAGCTTTTTATCATCATCAAATTGTGACAGTAGACATAACAAATTATTTCAGAAGGAACAACAATTTATTACAGCAGTTTTTTAAGAAGTTTAAGTGCCAAAGTAATATTTATATTAATATATATATTATATATATTTATTAACAGCAAACATAAAAAATAAAAAGTTTTTCACATTATGTCAAAGTTTTGTTATTACAAATTTCACCTTCACCAAAAGCTTAGTTCTGTCAAATATTTGTGAGTTCGCACAAAGCCAATGTAGTGAAATGGTTTAAGAAACATAAGACGTTCTCATTTGTTGTCACGTAGCCAACTGTATTACATGTGACATGTCAAATAAACAAAATAAATTTGAAAACGTCTAATTTTCTTTAATAACAGAAATCTGTTTTATTTACTTCATAAATATATAAAAGTTATTGTTCTTGATTTCAACATGATTAATGGTAATATCGATAATGAATATTTGGTAATTACACATTTAAATTCATCCATTTTTAACGATCATACACAAAACATTAAAGGTGTTCAAACGGTAGGGTCTGGTTTAAATTTTGTCAAGCTTTATTTGAATTTTTCTCTGCATTCTAGGATAATATTTCACTGAATGTTACTACAAACACTGAACATCTAGTGAATAAATTTAAAGTTCCATTAAGTGTTATAAGTAAAGAAGTTAAAAAGAGTTGTAAATCGGGAACAAATCAGACAACCAAAAAGCAAGTTAAATATTTTTTAAATCAAAATGTTTTCTATATATCTTACTCATTATAGAAAACAAGCAAGGAAATCCACATTCAATTGTGATGAATGTTCTTTAACGTACTCCCTTCAACATGAGCGTACGTTACACAAAATTAAGGAACATGAAGGAAGACGATATCAATCAAAACCCTCAAATTTTATTTGTGACATTTACGATTGCAATAAAGAGTTTACTACTGCAAACTTATTATCAAAACATATTCAACTGTTACACTCAAACTCTGATAAAAATAAAGGACATGATGGTAATAATGAATATCCATGTCCAGAATGTAGTAAAGTATTTTTTGGGCAGGATATGTTTAACGAACATCGTAATTTAATGCATGATGATTCAGTTCCAAAATTTTTATGTCAAGATTGTGGAAAAGAATTTATATCGGAAAGAAAATTAAAGGAACATTCTATTGTTCATAAGGAGCGAACCATGTATAAATGTAATGTTTGTGCTAAAGTATTTTTACGAAGTCAAACATTACAGTATCATCGTTTGATATGTAAAGCAGCGTATTTATGTGATCAATGTGTTGATAGTTTTATGACCGAAGAAGCATTAGAAAAACATAAGTTATTTCATTCCGTTGAAAATTTCACTTGCACTAAATGTAATAAGGTTTTTCCAAATCAACAAGCTCTTGGAAATCATGAGAAAAGACATTCGTTACGGATGAATTATACGTGTCAGATTTGTAAAGAAACCGTTTCAACGAGAGCTACATTTCAAAAACATATTAAAAATCATTTAGGTAAGTTTCTCTTGTTTAAATTAATTAACTTATTTTCGTTCTTAGATTAAGATCAGCATTAATAGTCTGTTCTGTAATATTGTAAGTTAGGTTCCGTTTGAGTGATCCATCTGTTTAGATATCCATAAGTATTAGTCACGCTGTCCGATAACAAATCACATATAGACTGGTCCTCTATCGATAGAATTACAAATCTGTACTGCCTTCGAAAGACACTTAAACGTAATGTGTCATCAGTTATCATGGAAAAATCTGTCAGGTGTTATTCTAGATCTCGATAGCGTTTAATGACTTTTAATACAGCTCCTGGTAGTCCCGAGGACCATTAGTATGGTGGTCGATTTTAACAAAGTTTTCATTTGCGACGTTTGTCTCAGACTGTTTTGAACGCAGTCGATAGGGTTGCATAGGTTTTTTCTATTTACAACTTGTCTGGTTTGGTTGATGTAGATTTTTTATTTATAGGAACGGAACAATTTGAAAAGATACCATTTTGAATTATTAGTTGTCACACATGTGGGGAAGACCTATACCCATGAAATGAATCCTCTCCGGGCTAAGAGTTTGCACCTCTACATGTGCGGTTCATCCAACCTGTATTACCAACAACCAATAAACTATAGGATTTTCGTTCTTAGATTAAGCTCAGTTAATGAGTTAAGTGTATCAATTGCATAAATTAGAAATACAAACCCCAAGAATATGTTTGAATGAACCTAATAACCGTTATTTGAAGATCGCCGAGAGTAATCAGAAATAGTTAAAAATATTTTGGTGTAAATAACTGTGTTGTACGCAACGGAAAAAAATTCTAACAATAATAGCACACATCAACATGGCTATCTAGCGCTTAGACCATTGCAAAACTACCCCCTGTGCAGGGTCCAAAATTCGATTAATGATGACTCAACACTATTAACTTATCTTTTTTTATCATTTTCAGAATCAAATTTAACGTGTAACATTTGTCAAGAAAAATTTCAAAGTCTTGTAAAATATGGATATCATAAAGCTGAAATGCATTCCATAATGCGTCCATACGACTGTGTTCTATGTAGCGACGAATTTTGTACGCGACATGAACTTTTTGTACATTTACATAATCATATTGACATCAATACATCTACAAACACATATATTTGTGAAATATGTAAATCCAAATTTTCATTAAAGGAAAACTACGAAAAACATAAAACTTCACATACAGCCGTATCAGTTGAAAAAATATTTGAACCGATTAACGAGAACATTGAAGATGATAATAGTTCACTAATGGCAGAAGATGAAGATGATCCAATGGCAACGACAGACAACGAACTCGATATTGATGATAACAATAAATTAATATCAATATATAAATGTGATTTATGTGATAAACATTTTAATTATAAATCACTTTTATCACATCATAAAATTAATGATCATGAAGTTAAAAAATTTCCATGCACCATTGGTTTTTGTGATCAAATTTATTTTACGTTAAACGAATTACAGAAACATAAAGAACAACACGAAATTTTAAATTTAAAACCGAATCAAAATTTATTATTTAAATGCAATATTGAAGGATGTGAACGATCATTTCAGTATGAAAGTAGATTACGGAAACATTTATCCTCTCATGTTTTAAACGAGTTTAATTGTAATAAATGTGAACGAGTTTTTTATTCACAAGCCATTTATCACAATCATTTGAATATTTGTGAATTTGATGTAAACACTAAATCTACTGATACTAGTATGGATTGTGAACAATTTAATTCTGGTCCAGTTAAGTGTAAAAAATGTTTGCAGTTATTTGAAAATTTTAAGGTTTTGCAGAATCATCATCGATTTTGTCGTGATAAAGTAGAGAGTAATTATGATAGTGATAGTACTCGTGGTGATATGGAAACAAATAGTTTAAGGTCGTATGATAGTCTTGCAAGTCCGGCGAGTATATTATCAGTTTATGTTCAAAATGATTATGATTCAAATTTAGTTTCTGAATTATAATAATTTTATTTGATATCAAAATAAAACAATCATAGTTAACTTAATCATAACCACCATTAAATTATCTTGCTATGAAAAATTTATTTATTCAAATTAATTAATTTACAATTATTCATTCATCTCGCACAGCTTTTATAAAATATAAAACAAACTTGAAAGCTGAAAAGATAAACTTAGTTAAGTTGAAAACAATACAATAAAAACTTTATATTTAATTTATAAAATTATTGGTTCATTGTTGGCCTCATAAATAAAAACATTATTTTGTTTTAAGTGTTTTAAATTCAAACTTTAATCAATAAAATTTTAAATTCATTTTTTGTGTTTTTTAAAATTAAAAAAAATTCTATTTCGAACATTACATTAAATTACCGCCGAAATTACATATTTTTGATATTATGTATATTCATTTGAATTGATAGTGGAAAATAAGTTTTTTTTCTTTTTATCAATATATAATAAAGTAATATTTTGTTTCAAAATCGTAAATTTAGAAAAAAAATCAAATTGGAAATCTAAACAATAAGACAGGGGGCATCTAAACAAATCCAAACAATAAGTAGACTCATATTTTTTTTTAATAATTGATAGTTTTTCTCTCTTCTTTAGTTTATTAGATTAAATAAAGCTATAATGCTACAATTTATAAGTTGTTGTTTTCTTATTTAATCTGAATAATTCCATGCTCAATTAGTTTTTGAATTTTATTCGCTATTTCTGGATTCTTTAAATGACTGAAAATAAAAAAAAAATTATTAAACGTTTTGTAATGTAAAATGTCGATAAATTGGTGACAGCGGTGGGTTGAAAAATAATTAAATTTCTTTTATCAAGTAATGATTAAATAGAAAAGTAGAAGATCATAGGGATTTTGATCGTTAACCTCTAAATCTCTCCGGTTGGTATTTCCTAAAATATACTTTAATCAAAAATGGACTTTCTGCAATTATTTTTATTACATAATACTAGGAAGAACCTAGACGTAGAATTTTAAGGTTTTCTGTATTGTTAATTTTATAGTTATTCGCTCATTGTGACTCGTTTCATCTTGTACCCCTACTAACATCCTTAAATTTAGCCGGTTGAAGAGCGGCTTCGGTTCAACCATTTGAAAACAATTATGCAATTTGGATATATCATAATTTTATGGAATCTGTGAAATAAGGTTGCGCTGCTTCGTGTTAACTCAGAATCGATTTTTTAATCGTAAACTTTCACAATTACTTATTGCCAACCACTCTCTCACTTGAGCAACATTTGATATTGTGATAGCAACATTTGATATTGTGATATAATGTCAGGAACAATTTCACGTTCGAATTGAAACCATCCAACCTGGCATTCAATACTTAACTCGGTCATATATTTAGCCAGATAACAACTTGCCGACCATGACCCTACTCAACGAATTAAAAAAAAAAGTGTTCTACTCTGGTCGCCGCACGGACAATATGGAGGTAAAAGATATTGGAAAAGAGATATTTGACAATAAAATCAAGTAGTAACACAACATCGCTACAAGTTCCTCACCTGTAAACCAAACTTTTCTACGAAAGCCGTTATCCTTATCGGCTGTAGAAACGTCATAAAAATTTCGAACCTCTATTTCTTACAGTAAACCCTAAATAAAACTTTAAGAATATTAGAAAGCTCTTGAACGGAAATCGTTAGTAGAATTCAGACTATTAAAGGATGAGAAAATACGATATGCCAGCAACAAGGCTGTTCAAGGAAATTTTTGTAAGTCTTCTATACTTCTATTCTACGTTAGTAGAACCCAATTTCCAAGCTATACCAATTCCTAAAGTTTCTAACAAAATAGTGCGGATCATTTTTCGTAAAAACATAATCCGAAAAATGCTTTTACAAATTAATACTAATAAGGCTTCTGGTCCTGATACTATTCCTCCAATTATTCTTAAAACCTTTGCTAAGGAATTAGCACCAATCCTCAAAAATTTTTCTATTTATCATATAAAAAAGCAATTTTCCTGATATATGGGAAATGGCTAGTGTACAGCCAGTTCCAAAGAAAGGTGCTAAAACAGATCCAACTAACTACAGACCTATATCAATTTTGTCGGTTGTTTCTAAAATATTTGAGAAATACATTAATTTTAATATTATGAGCTTTTTAGAGAGTCTTCAAAACTTCTCAATGAAAGACAATGCGGATTCCGTAAAGGAAGAGCGACAGGAGATTTACTTTCGTTTGTCACGCATATCTGGAACAAGTCGCTTGAAAACCAATGGTGAAATTTTCGATGTAGCTCTTGATATTGTCAAGGCATTTGACAAAGTATGGCACAACAATCTTATATGCAAATTGAAATGCTACGGCCTAGACGAGCAACTTATTTCTTGGATACAGAGCTTTATATCTGTGTTAATGTTGATGGTATCTCATCAAATACTTTTTCAACAAATGCTAGTGTTCCACAAGGTCTTGCTTTATCACATACTCTTTTTCTATATATCAATGACTTGCTAGATTCAACAATTAATTCCATCCTAGTTTTGCTGATGATAGTACACTTCATACGTCTCATGAAATGCCAAACCTTTATGCACCAGCAACACTTATGTCTCTAGATTAAATTTGATAGTCATTAAACATTGATTTAAAAACAATCTTGGATTGGGGTATTGCTAACAGTGTTGAATTCAACACGAGTAAAACTCAAGTTTGCCATTTTTCTAGGTTATCAACACCTAATCCGTTTTCATTAAAATTTGATTCAAATGATTTTGAGGAGTACTGGATTGGTAGCCTCCACGAAGTATCCACAACGGATACGGGCGTACTCTGGGCAATGTGATGTGGAACGGACGGTTGTGGTACCCAATCTTTTCGTAGTAGTGAAGCATTATAGCAAATATTCAATCTAACCCTGTACGTCTGTACCCCATGAAGGGGCGGCACAAAACGAAGTTTGTTCTCTGTGTTAGGGGCGGTCGAAAATCTTAGTATTTAGTCTATAATGAAACTTAGTGCGGGGAGCAAACCCCGTTATCAACCACCCATGAGTGGTGAAGAAGGATCGAACATTACGGTGCAGGAAAGCGGAAACCCAGGGCCAGCGACTAGAGGGATGCGCAAGCAGGCTCCCAGCTGTCGAGATCAAGCGACTGCAAACCATCGGGAGGCACCCCAACTACAAGTTCACTTAGTAGAGAAAGTAGTCACGTACTGAAACCAAATCAAAACAAGGAACTACATGTGCAAATTCCGTTCCAACTTAGCAGGAAGACGTCAAGATCTCCTAAAAGAGAAAGAAGCAATATTTTGCTAAATATAAACACAAATGAAGTGGAAATTGAAAGTGAAGAACGTCAACAAGACTATGTAGAAAGAGAAGAATTCAGGCATCTAGAAAAAAACTCTAGAGCTCAAGAAAAAACTAAGCAAAATAGAGGAGATAATATTAAAGCTAAGCAATGAAATTACTGCTTTAAAAAGAGAAAATCAAGACCTGAAAATGAGTCGAGAAGCAAGTGAATCGGAAATGACAAATAATAAATATATATTGGCAAAGATATCAGCAGACGAACAAACGCATTTGAGTTACTAACAGATGAAGAGGAATTGAAAAGAGAAACAGATTGGATACTGAAAAAGAGTAGGCCAAGTAAGAAGAGTAAAAAGAGGAAAGCTGGAGTTTCCCCTGAGTATGTGCCATGAAGCGCTAGTCAACCGCAAGATGCGATTGATAAAGACAAAGTTATTCAAACAAAAGAAACGAAAGAGAAAAAGCCACCGCCAGTAGCTAACGGGTGTCTCAAGTCATGGAAATTCAAACCATAATGAAAATGGTAACGGATAAAGAGTACAAATTTACTGTTCTTAACAATGATGTCTGGAAGATCAACACATCAAACTCTGATGCATACAGAAATTTAACAATGAAACTAAACATTGACAAATATCAATGGGTTACATATGCAAACAAAAACAAACGTCCAATCAAGGTAATGGCATGAGGACTACATCCCACTTATTTGGCCAACGATAAAATTGAGAAGATCTGACACGTAAAGGCCTTAAAATCTTAGATGCTGGTAACATCATCAAAAAGGAAAGAAAAACCAACGAAAATGGATCTTAAACTATCCATAAAAGAGGACTTCCTCTTTTTATGTTAACACTTAACATTCGAACAAAATGAAAATATACAAGAAATTTATAATATAAAAGGGATACTCAATATGAGAGTGAAAATTGAACCTTTAAAGAAAAACTCTGAGATTACCACAATGCAAGAAATGTCAAGGTTTTAATCATACACAAAACTACTGTGGACGTGAATCAATATGTGTCAAATGTGCCGGTAAAAACTAAACGTATGCCTAGTAAACAGAGACAACATAGCCAAGTACATAAATTGCAAGGGACAACATCCAGCAAACTATCGTGGATGCGAAGTTCCTATCCAACTCCAAAAAAATAAGAGATTAAACGGGCAAGCCATCACAAAAATGGCAAAATAACGTTGGTAGATCCAATGAACTATACCAAGAGAAACTGTGTGAGCAATCTAGGAGCGCGAAAGATGGAAAATCATACGCCCAAGTTCTAAAAGGCCCAGAGTCAATCAAAGACTCGGGAGTATTAGAAAGCATCAAGAACTGAATGGAAGTAATTCTAAGGCGATTAGATGAACAAAGTAACCTAAACGAATTGATATTCCAAAAAATTTAGCAGATAGAAAGCTAAAAACCCATCATCAATAAACATTAAATATGAATGCAACACTCAGAATTGCAACCAACGGGTTAATCAACCATACCACAGAAGTTGAAAGATTTTTTAAGCCAGAAAAAATAGATATTTTTCTAGTATCAGAAACTCACTTTATTAAATCATCATATATAAAAATGCCTGGATATAAACTTTATCATGCAATTCATCCAGCAGAAAAAGCGAGGGTAGGACCAGCAATACTAGTCAGAGATAACATAAAGCACCATGAAGGTATTAAAATCGAAGAAGAAGTAATGCAGGTCACGTCGATAACAGTTATTACTAAAAATAAAAATCTTGTTATAGCCGATATGTACTGTCCACCAAAACATAACTTAAAAAAAATTATTACTCCAAACCCTTCCATGAACTAGGCAGCAAATTTATAATGGAGAGTGGAGTGGAGATTTTACCTCAAAAAACACATATTGGGGATCAAGAATCACCACAACAAAAGGTAAAGAACTGTACGAAGCAGGACAGATAAAAAAGTGTGATTTTCATTCCGGTGGTTCACCGACCTACTGGTACTACATAGATATCAAAAATAACGAAGATTTGTCATCAGATCACTCTCCTGTTATAATGACAGGTAGTGGAAATATAATCAAGCGGACATGTGCGCCTAAACTAACAGGTAAAAACACTAATTGGAATGTTTTTCGTGAGTGTATAGAAGAGAAAATAGATCTACAAGTACCAATTAGAAACCGAGAACAGCTAGAAATAGAGTTAGAAACGCTGTTCTAAGCTGTACATTTTGCAGCTACGACAAGTACTTCAGCACCGCACCAGCATCCTAATCGTAATCTAACCGCAAACTTTCCCATGGAATTAAGAGAATTGACAAAATCAAAGCGCAAGGCACGTAAAATTGAGCATACAACTCGATCTCAATTAACACACATCTTTCAAGTCTTTCTGGTGATAAAAGCAATGAGTACTCACTCTGGAAAGCCACAAAGAGACTCGAAAGACCAGCATCGCAAAACCCTCCGATTAAAAAAGATGATGATGGGTTAGAAGTGCCCAAGAAAAATCAAATCTATTTGCAGAATTAGTAGAGGGCACCTTCAAGCCATTTGGTCGGCTGACAGCAGACGAAAATATAACGACAGCGAACAAAACTGATTCACAAGAAATATCATATCTAACATTACATGAACTTAAAGAAGAAATACGTACCAGTTTGGTTCCAAAAAAGGCTGCAGGCTACGATTTAATCACCAGTGAAGTTGTTAAAATGCTACCTGATAAAGGTATGCGCAAAATACTTCATATCATTAATACAGCATTCCGATTAAGGTATGTTCCGATGAAATGGAAAGTAGCAGAAATGATTATGATCTTAAAACCGAATCAATCACCATATGACAAAAACTCGTACAGACTAATATCATTACTCCCAACGAAAAGACTTGAGCCAGTAATAGAAAATAGAAAACTCATACCTTCGCATCAGTTTGGTTTCAGAGAAAACCACTCTACCATCGAACAAGTGCACAGGATCACGAATATTATTGAAGAAACGATTGAAGTCAAAAGGGTATGCTCCGCAGTTTTTCTTGATGTCGCTCAAGCTTTTGATAAAGTTTGGTATCATGGTTTAAAGTAAAAATTGCATAGAGTTCTGTTCAAACAGTTTTATGAAATTTTAAGCCCTTATCTGGATGACCGCCACTTTAGAGTCAAACAAATATGACGATATTTATACCACATTGAAAAAGATTGATGCGGGAGTTTCGCAGGGTAGTGTCCTAGGACCGGTATTATACCTGCTATATATAAGCGATTTGCCTGGCCTAAGCAAAACAACTATTGCAACATTTGCAGATGATACCGCAATTTTGACCACCGGAAAAACCGTAGAAGAAGCAACTAGCAAGCTGCAATACGCTACTAATAAAATCCACAACTGGACAAAAAGATGACGAATATAACTGAATGAAGCAAAAGCCTCTCATGTTAACTTCACTAACCAAAAAGTAAGCCAAATGCCTCTGAAAATCGACTCAACACAAGTTGCTTATGCAAACACAGCAAAATATCTAGGTATGACACTGGATGCTCTACTGAGATGGAAGGAACATGTTAAAAAGAAAAAAGAAGAACTGAATTTGAAATTTAGAAAAATGTTCTTGTTACTTGGAAGAAACTCAGTACTATCTATTCAAAACAAATTGCTTCTGTATCGTCAACTACTGAAACCAATGTGGACGTATGGTATCCAGTTATGGGGCTGTACTAAGAAAACGAATGCGAAAATTATCTTGTCGTTCCAAAATAAAGTCATGCGTTGCATTGTTAATGCTCCCTGGTACATCAGAAACGAAGACCTCCATAGGGACCTAAAGATAGAGTTAATGAAGGATAAAAGAAAAAAATATGCAATTAAACACACCACGCGTGTTCGCGTAGATGAAAATATTGAAATACGCCAGCTAATGGATGTGCCCGTTGCTGACAGAAGGCTTAAAAGAACGAAGCCTCTAGATTTGGTCTTATAATCAAAAGCGTTACTTAATAAAATAATGTAAATGAGACTAACCAATGTGTTATACCCCAAAAAATGTGCTATAAATATGATATGCAAATTACTAGATGGGCGTAGCTCAGTTGTTCTATTATATTAATTAAAAAAATGATTTTGAAGAGAAAGAATCTGTTAAACTTCTAGGAATTGAGATTGAAAATAATATGAAATGGAATTCTCATATTTTCAGTCTAGCTAAGAACGCTGTTCAAAAACTACGATTTTTGGGTCATTGTCGTGAGGTTTTTAATAGCAATCAGCTTCTTTTAATATATATAATAATTCATTTATTCGTCCCTGTATGGAGTATTGTTCTCACATTTGGGGTGGAGCCTACGTAAGTAGTTTGAAATGTCTTGATTCTATACAGCGGAGAGCTGTTAAATTGATCGGCAATTTAAATCTTACTAACGAGGTTGATTCCTTGCAACATAGAAGAGATGCAGCTGATGTGACGGTATTTTACAAATACATTATGGATGAATGGGCGTCTGCGGAGATCAAATCGATTTTGTCTGAGCCTGCAAACTTTGCGCGTTACACAAGAGCATCAATAGCAGCCCATCCTTTTACTGTTTGAGAAACAAGATGTAGAACTGTCGCTTTGCACAGGATTTTTTTAACAGAGTCTCACATCTGTATTTCCCGATAATGTTAATCCTCAAAACTTTAAAATCAACGTGAATAAATTCCTCAAAGAAAATTAATAAATACTCTTGAACCCTAGTTCCCCAATTACCACGGTATCTTCGGATATTCAAAGACGTATTCAAAGACACTAAACATGCGTAAGTTTGAATAAAAAAAGAAAAAAGATCACGATCGAAAATATTGGTCCAATAGTTTTTAAATCCTGTCAATCTACGAAATCGATAACCTTACACAAATGCTCAGTTGCTTTGTTAACCTGCAGACAAAATGTAAATGCGTTTCGATATTATCAAAACACACAAACAGGCTGATCATCAGTATAGGTTCGTAAAGTTAAATTACCCTCATAGCATTATGTGATCCTGAATACAATACACAAATAAAGACTTGTAAAATTTAATGCAGAAGAAGTCTCAGCATCAATGAACTGTTACTCGATAAAGTCCTACAAAGAAAACCGTCACCAATACAACTATCTGAAAAAGATCTATCTTAGCAAACCAGTCACACTATCTCCACTACAATCATAACAGTTCCGCCTTCTAAATAATTACCTATATAGAATAAGTTCATCTATTTACAAACGCTTGATGCATATTATATGTACTGTCCGAATTTCAACATAATATCATTATGGACAAGACTCACTGAGACTTATAGTCTCAGACTCAAAAGAATCCTTTTTCTTTGTTCAACCAGTACCAAAGAAAGGTGCTAAAACGGATCCAAGAAACTATATCAATAAAGACCTATATCAATTTTGTCGGTTGTTTCTAAAGTATTTGAGAAATATGTTAATTTCAATATTATGAGCTTCTTAGAGTCGTCAAAATTACTTAATGAAAGACAATACGGATTCCGTAACGGAAGAGCGACGGGAGATTTACTTTCTTTTGTCACGCATATCTGGAACAAGTCGCTTGAAAACCATGGTGAGGCTTTTGGCGTTGCGCTTGATATTGCCAAAGCGTTTGACAAAGTATGGCACAACAATCTTATTTGCAAATTGAGATGTTACAGCTTAGATGAGTAACTTATTTCTTGGTTACAAAGCTTTATTTCCGAGCGCAAATTTCGGGTCCAATGTTGATGGTGTTTCATCGAATATCTTTTCAACTAACGCTGGTGTTCCTCAAGGTTCTGCTTTATCACCTACTCTTTTTCTTCTCTATATTAATGACTTTATAGATTCAACAGTTAATCCCATCCATAGTTTTGCTGATGATAGCACACTTCATGCGTCACATGAAATGCCAAATTTGTATGCACCATCAAATCTTAATATCGCTAGATCAAACTTGATAGAGTGATTAAATATTGATTCAAAAACCATCTTAGATTGGGGAGTTGCTAACAGTGCTGAATTCAACACAAGCAAAACTAAGTTTGCCATTTTCCTAGGTTATCAACACCTAATCCGTTTTTATTAAAGTTTGTTTCAAATAATCTTGAAGAGAAAGAATCTGTTAGACTTCTAGGAGTTGAGATTGAAAATAGTATTAAAATGAATTCTCATATTTTTAGCCTAGGAAAAATCGGTGTTCAAAAATTAGGATTTTTGGGTCGTTTTCGTAAGGTTTTTAATAGCGAGCAGCTTCTTTTAATATATAAATCATTTATTCGTCCCTGCATGGAGTATTGTTCTCACATATGGGGAGGAGCCTACATAAGTAGTTTAAAATGTCTTGATTCTATACAGCGGAGAGCTGTTAAATTGATCGGCAACTCGACTCTTACTAACGAGCTTGATTCCCTGCAACATAGAAGAGACGTCGCTGATTTGATGGTATTTTACAAGTATATTATGGACAAACGGGCGTCCGGATATTAAATCGATTTTGCCTGAACCAGCAAACTTCGCGCGTTTCACTAGAGCATCAATAGCAACCCATCCTTTTACGGTTCGAGTGACTAGGTGTAGAACTGTCGCTTTTCAACGCATTTTTCAACAGTTTCTCATCTCTGGAATGCCTTACCAGCGTGGGTCTTTTCTGATAATTTTAATCCTCAAAACTTAAAGATCAACGTTAATAAATTCCTCATAGAAAATTGAATATACTTTCAAGCCCTAGTTCCTTAGTTAGCATGGTATCTTCGGATATTCAGAGACGTTGATTTATATTGGTTAACACTAAACATGCCTAACATATAATAAATATAAAAAATAAGCTTAGGCTTAAGAAAAATAATAATTTTGCATCATAAAACTTCGAATATATTTCTATATATCTCTATTCGAGACTCAGTTTCGATCAAGTACCATTTAACATGGTGTCCACTTTTTTTCAAAACAAAATTCCCTGACTTTCCAGATCAAAAATATGAAAATTCCATGACTTTTTTTAAAATAAAACTAATTTTGTATACAAAAAACCTAAAATGTATAAACGTTTCGACATGAGTCGATGTTACATGACATGAGACATGTTTTAATTCCAACAAAGACATACAAAATATTTGAAATTCTGATAAATATCTAATTACATAAAAGACCTAGGTAGTTGTAGAACTACATATAGCTTGCCAGCCGATTATTTTAATAGCGTGGTCAAATTGTAGAACTCAATGCTTGCTAGATGCTCAATCTTTGTTTTTCCAGATGAATTTTCCCCATCTGTTTCTCTAGTTGACATTCTATCTTCGGTTATTTAAGTCTAAATAATGAATGGTGAGCTAAACATGTTTAACTAATTAATAATAATAAACCGATTTACTCAAACAACAGCATCGAATTTCGATCAAATGTTTCACTTTCCAAAAATAGAAATCAAAGGTTTTTGAAGTTTTTTCCAAGGTTTTCCTTTCAATCGTCATTCTTTTATACTAACGATGTAAACGATTTTGCTCAAAAATTTACTGAAACCATTCAATTCGGGATTAATAAATTGGTGTTAATTGAAAAAAATAATGTAAGGTTATAATTGCAATTTTCAATTTTTTTTTCTTTTTGTAAGGATAATTTATCTTTAAAGATTGTTAAATTATATGTATGGTCATAAGTTTTTTATTTTAAAAAACAGTCCAAATAAAGTTGAACAAAAAAAAAAAAAAAAATAAATTGGTTTCCTTTTCAATAGAAACTCCAAATAAAAATTCTAAGGCGGCCAAATTGACTTTTAGAAGCTAACGTAGATTATTTTGCATTTGAATATATAAGAAAATACTCGTTGTATCTAAAAGCTAACAGTATGAATAAGCCGAAATTGATAGAGCGAAAGCAAAATAACTCCCCGGGTACGAGCTGCCAATATTGAACAACGAACTAGGGTTGCACCGATAAGCAAACTTGCCGATAACCGATGAATCGGTTGTCGATTATTTGAAGGAAATGAGTTAAACATATCTACGCAAAGAATTACTATTAATAGACTAATTAGAACGCTGGACTTTTCTTCACAGTTCTGGACAGTTTCACCAAAATCGGAACGCTTTGCAACTTTAGTTTAAAATATGCAAATGTCGCTTTATTTTTTTAATTTATAGTTCGGCAAATAGTAAAATTTCTGTAACTGTTGAAAGCGCTTTTTTGCATTTTTCTGGCAACTAATTTCCATTCGTAGGAAAAACGATCTGCAGTCCTCAGCTTATTTTCTACCCAATATCTAGGTTGACAATGATGTCTCAAGTAAGAATTTTAGAATGCATAAAACCAACATTCATAACACAGTTTAGAGAAGTGCCATTTGAAAATGCTTTTAATTTAAGTAACATCGGAATTTTTTGAATAATTTTGCACTACACA
The DNA here is from genome assembly GCA_963693315.1 of Diogma glabrata. Taxonomy (NCBI): domain Eukaryota; kingdom Metazoa; phylum Arthropoda; class Insecta; order Diptera; family Cylindrotomidae; genus Diogma; species Diogma glabrata. Next base: position 39,023,131 of record OY856186.1, on the reverse strand, counting down.
GTTCGTAAATTAAAGATGTTTGATGTATAAAACAATTTGAACCAATTTACAGTTAGTCAAGAAGTTTGATAAAATTTGAAAAAAATACCCATTTGTCGATGGCAGTGACTGAAGTACTTTATTTAAAAACAGCATTATTTTAAATTAACTTTTTCAAAAGATAGAACTGTCAAGTTATCAAAAAAAATGCAGAAATAAATAAACAGATTCGATTTTTTTAAAACAGCCCTCAATCTTATAAATTTTTGAAAAGGCTTTCAACTATGGAATTTGTTGTATTTAAGGCGCAATAAAAAATCAAAAAGGCATGTGTTGATAATCGGCCGATTAATCGGACAAAAAACCGATACCGATTAATCCGAAAATTGGTCGATATGGCCCATTACCGATTAATCGGCGCAACCCTACAACGAACCAAACTCGGCCCGTTTTAGCGAGTCAAGCCTTGGTTAGTTAACTTCGGTTGCAATCTGGGCCAGTTGTAAATGAATAAACTGAACCAAGATTTAGTTGATTATCTTCTGCGTTATTCACCTGTCTAATGCATTGTAAACATGTGAGTCATATTATGTTTATCTTTATTTTTATGAATGTTACTAAAGAGTAACATTCATAATAATAAAGATAAACATAAAAGTGTTGAAAGAGGTTGGATGCCACAACCTCTTTCCACACATTTTAAAGAGGTCTGGGGAAAACATTGGTTTGGTAGACCTGGTCCAAGTCTAATTTGCCAGAGTTGGCGTTGACATTAGTCCAATCTTGGTTCAAACTTAGGCCATTTGAAAATTTTAAACCTGGCCCGAACCACAAAAGCTGTATCGCGGGCTTGGCCCAAGTTTGGTCTCTTAGCTCATTCTTACCTGGGTTTCGAATATATCAATTTATAAAGTGTTTACAGTGCCATAAATTTTTATTCTATTTGTACTATTTTTTACCACTACTTGTGCTAAATCTTCTGACCTTCCGATCATTGAATGCCATTGTTCGGTTAGAAATGCTTTGCTTCAAACACCACCATTCTGAAAACTCCTGAAGAAATACATCAAATTCAGTCTTCAGGAGTTTATATCAACGAATTTCATTTCAAAATTCAAACCCAAAATTGTCAAAAAAAACTTTGGCGGGTTAAACATCAACAAAGCTGGACAACATCCAACCTATCATTCCGAACAAATTTTCAAAACAACTTGCACTCTCTTTAACTAAAATATTACCACAAAAAAGGAACAAGATGTGGTAGACCAACAGCTTTACTACTAGTCCTATCCAAAATATATGAACACTATATTCATTCACATATATCAAATTTTGCGGTTAAATCGGTTTTCGAAACAAAACATCAACAGCCATACTACTGAACCTACCGTTGTTGGAACTGCATACTTGAATAAAATGGTGTACACTACCCCTACGTTAGTGCGTTGATTATGAGGTATTTGAAGTTAAAAAGCTTGGCATTTAAATCACGTAAAAGTAAAACTCTGTTAAAAAGAAAAAAAGTGAAATTCTGTTGAAGAATCACGCTAAAATGTCACTGTTCTACATTTAGCTATGTGAACAGTGAATAGGTGGCCAGAGGAATTTGTTGTGGTGGGACGAAACAATGTAGCAAGCTCGGGTAAGATTGATTTTTTTTTAAATAAAATGTGATGTGTAATAGGCATTACAATATGTGTCACAACAACACATAAAAACCTTTTAAGACCAAGGTCCCACAACAACATGCGTTCTAAGGATGTTAATGGACGCAAATCTGTTTTTTTTGTTTTTTTTAATATTTTTTGTTGAATAATGAATAACTAAACCATAAATCCTATCACATATAAAATATGACATAGGCAAACATTTCGTGATAGGATAGGGAAAATAAAAATAAAATAAGAGATAAAAAGCAAATTTGTTTTAAAAATTTGCAGGAACAAAACTAAAATTGGTTTGCCAATAGTCCAGCCAATGGCATAATCCTTGATTATGGGACGCAGTATATTTTTCAATGATTAAAGCTCAGATATATAGTTATATGAAGACTCGTTTCTTCGAGCAAGCTACAGCGTTCCCGCATCAAGGAATATTCATTAGCTAAGATTGAGAGTGCTACCGTTGACTGAATACAGTTCATCCGCCAGCACCCCTAAGATATCACCTTGACTAGTGCTCACTGCTATTACCAGTGGTATGTGATATCTCACGTTAACTCATATGCCAATAGCAGGGACTGGAGTACGCGGTGTTGTCACACCCGTGGATCAAAAAAAGAAAAAAACAAATCAATAAATACTGATCCCTCCATGCGTAAGATCAAATCATCCGAAAAATGATCATCCATAAAGTATTTGTAGAATATTGCGAAATCTGCTACATTTACAAAGATGGCTTTTCTTTTGAGTCTAAATTAATTAAAGCTGTTGCTTTCTAGCCCTAATTTTGTCTCCACTCTATTTTTAATTTATATAAACGAACTGTTGTAAATCTAGAGTAACCCGATAAATAGTTGTGCAGATGGTAAAACTGCACAAATCTTTGGTCACCCAATCTTCAAATGATAAAACACATCATCCCCGCAAAAATGCAGCACTAAGGGTCGATTGTATGAATGCGGATAGAAGATAAATCCTCGGATTAATCGTCGTTTGTATATATACAAACGACGATTAATCCGAGGATTTATCTTCTATCCGCATTCATACAATCGGCCCTAAAAGTAAAATAGTAGCTTAAAATTCCGATTGGGGTAATCAAAATTTGATCAACTTTAATTCCAAAAACACAGCTATTTTTTCTTCCTCTGACCAAAATAAAATCCCTGACTTTCCATAATTCCATACCTAGCGGACACCATGCATTACAGTGCGGATATTAAAGAAAGCTGGTTCAACTAAAATATTGACGTGTGCATTATATTATACATATATAGTGCAATAGTTGTAAGGAATGGTGTCACCTCAAAAATTGCTCTAGTTCACATCAGCAATGGACTGCAACCAACATATCACCTCAGCGTTGAAGTGCCCAATAAATCCTACCGCCCGAGCTTGCATACTAGCATATTGCGAATTCGTCATAACACATATGTGTATCCCAAGTGAATTGGTAATATTTTATTTTGCATCGGAAGCGTGTGTGTACTTGAAATTCCAAGAGATATCTCGAAAACAGATCCAGTCGACCATAGAGTACCGATCCTCAATAAGCAAATTAGACCTTAAAGCGTCTTGAAGATCATTAAGGATTTAACTTATCATCGGCAGCATAGCTAAATGATCTCTTTCAATGACAAGTCATTAGAAAGTGCACCACGAAATTTTAATACATAGTTTACATAAAAGTTGAGTAAACATGGACAAAAATTTAAACTTCTAGATTCCTTACTTAATCGAATAACGGGGCTAATAATCAAATGCTACCATGTTTTGCAAAAAAAAAAATTGGTTTTACATGAAAAACTGGCGCTCGCTTAAGTTTTTCCGATTTATGATTATTTTTATTTATGTAGCAATCAAACGATTTCGATCAATTTTGATAATTTGACTGCCGTCCAAAGCTTCCGTTTAACAACAATTTGTACTTTTTATTGGAAAAAAAATACGTTAAGAAACATACCAAATAGGCAAGGGGTAAAGTTACATTACTGGTACTGGTAAAGTTACATTACATAATTTAAGAGCTTAAAAAAATTAAAATTTACTACTTACTCGAAAACAGCTTTAGGATCTGTAGACATTTGTTGCAATATCATTCTCATTGCCGGATCTTTAAGAATTGCTTGTAGTTCAGGATCACTCATGGCGTTTTGAATAGTTTCTTCAGTATGATTACCGCCAATGCCTAAGGTACAAGATCGATATCCTTCTAATGCTTCAGCATTCGAAGGATCAAGTTCAAGTGCCTTTTGATATGCCGACAAGGCTTTATTACCTTGTTGCATTCCTTGTAGTATTTTACCTTTTCTAACATAACCTTTTATGAAGTTTTTATCCAATTCAATACATTTATCAGCATCCTTTAGACCCAAATCAAAAGCAGCTAACTTTGTGTAACATGCAGCCCGATTGCTATATAATTTAGGATCATCTGGGTTTCTTTTAATTGCCTCCGAATAATGTTTAACAGCTGTACGATAATCACCATTTTAAAAGTTCGTTTCCTTTTTCTTTTTCCTCTTCTGCTTTAACTGGATCAATGTATGCAGCTCTTTCCGCTTCTTTTATTATCTTACCCATTTCACTCAATAATGAATTTACTTCGGGGGTACGATGCTCCGACATTGATTTTTCAAAATATACCTTTGCCGATTTGTAATCTTCCAATTTTTTATATGAATTACCGATACGTGCCAATGCTTTTGCAATTAATTTAAAGTCGGCACGATTTTCACGTCCAATTTCAATTCCTTTTTCACATTCTGCTATACACTTTTGAAATTCCTTTTGTTCGAAATATACCGCGGCGATATTAGTGTAAAATGTAATATCAGTTGGATCATGTCCGATATGGCATTTTGGTAATGTTGTATTGCTTCGTCAAAATTATGTTTTTTGTAACAATCGTTTCCTAATAATTTTTCTTTTTTAGCTAATCGTTTGTTTTCTGGTAAGTCGGCATCTGGATCTTTCGCTGGTGTTGATTTAGATTGTGTCGATGGTTTTGTTGATGGATTCGATTTATTTGTAAACGATGGTGGCGATGGTGGATCAACATCCATTTTTTGTTGTGATATTAGCATTTTAAATAATTCGTCTTCTGCTTCTTTAAAACCTTCCCGTAATGCTAGATTTTCACTATCAATTTTCAAACCTGAAAGCAAAAAAACAAATAATTTAAAATAAAATTTTTTTCTGGTTTGTTCCTCAACGGGATGCGAGCAGCGTTACAATTCTATATGATGGTCATTTATGTTTGACTCTAGCACCTTATCCATCATATGATTGGGTATCGTTATGATGGTCTTAATCAATGGACCCACTAGGTAGTCTCTCCACTTCAAAGATGGAGACCTTATAGGTTATGCCATATTAACGCGCATTGAGTGAGTTTAGTAGAATTAAGCACCATTTCATTGGTGCTTTTGAGACAAACTGTTTAGGAATTATAGGGTGAGTGGGAGGGAATAGAGAAGCGTTTTATATACATAGCGATTTCGCAAAGCAACTCAATGTTACTCCGAAACTGAAACGCATATCTTAGAACTCTCATAATTTTTAGCGTTGGACTTTGTTATCAACGGTGCTAGGTATATTTTGAGTACATGCATGTTCGTGACTTCCTGTTGACGATAACTATTATTCATTTATTTATTATTATTATTAGTTTTACAACTTTAATTCTTAAAACAATATTTTATTTTAATAACACAATTTTAAACAGTTATGGTTAGCTTATAATATTATAAAATTTAATCTTCTTATATATATATATATATATATATATATATATATATATATATATATATATATATATATATATATATATATATATATATATATATATATATATATATATATATATATATATATATATATATATATATATATATATATATATATATATATATATATATATATATATATATATATATATATATATATATATATATATATATATATATATATATATATATATATATATATATATATATATATATATATATATATATATATATATATATATATATATATATATATATATATATATATATATATATATATATATATATATATATATATATATATATATATATATATATATATATATATATATATATATATATATATATATATATATATATATATATATATATATATATATATATATATATATATATATATATATATATATATATATATATATATATATATATATATATATATATATATATATATATATATACGCTAGATATATATAGATTAAAACTTTATAGATTATAGATAAATATAGATTAAAACTTTGTGGAGCATAAGGCTTTTTTATTCGCAGATGGATTCAATTCAAATTTTCACAGCTAACTGATATTAGTGTAACCTATATTGGGATTCGGATTCAAACAAATCGGATCATAAATAAAAAAGTTATTATATACGGAAAACTTTTTCTATACATATGCATTATAAGTTTACATACATATAAAAATATATTTGCTATCGAACAACGAACAACAAAAATTAATTTTTTCTCAGCTGTTAGTATATTTATTTCTTTGAATGTGAATAAACGTACATATTGTTTTTCTATGTTTTAAATTTCATTTCGAATTTTTTCTTATGCGTAAGATAGGTTTTGAGTTAGATCGTGTGAATCCTTTTGTTCGTTCTTTTAAATCAATGCATGAATTTTGTGAAAGACCTGAGAATGTTACTGCTGATGTGTCAATGGTTATAAAAGTTAACAGAGAATGTGATATTCGTCGTTTTAATGATGCTGTTCAAACTGATGTGGTTGCTATTTTTAAAAATGATGAATTTTGTTAAATTTGTCAGATGAAGATAGAATTGATGGAAATGAAATGATTAATAAATTTGTATGTACTGAAATCCCTGATCCCATTCTTTTTCCTAAATTACATGAATAAGTGAAAGGTCATATGATGCATGAACCATGTGGTGCTCTAAATCCCAATTCTGTTTGTATGAGAGTGGTAAATGTAGTAATAATTTTCCAAAACCTTTTTCTGAAAATATTAAAGAATATGTGAATGGTTATCCTTTGTACCGTCGACGTGATAATGGTATGAGTGTTGATGTACGTGGTGCATCTCTTGATAATAGATACTAGGAGGGCCCGGCGTGCTTCGCTACGCTTATAAATAAAGTTTTTGCGTAGACATTTTGTTGACGTAGAAGCAATGATTTCAAAAAGTGGTAATGAGAAATGCTACCATATAATTTTTAATTTTTCTTTTTAAATATATGAATGAAAAATAATCAGAACTCTAGCTGATCAGTTGGGATATATAAAAAATTAGCGATCAAATAAGTTTTCAAGTAAGCTTCGCTAATTTTTCATATATCCGAACTGATCAGCTAGAGTTCTGATTATTTTTCATTCATATATTTAAAAAGAAAAATTAAAAATTATATGGTAGCATTTCTCATTACCACTTTTTGAAATCATTGCTTCTACGTCAACAAAATGTCTACGCAAAAACTTTATTTATAAGCGTAGCGAAGCACGCCGGGCCCTCCTAGTTTATATTAACTTAAAATAGTATAATAAAGTAGACACCCTCCCTAATCGACATTCAATTTACTTCAATCATAAGTAGAAAGCACATAGTTTTTCAACAGTTTTTTAAATATTTTACTATTTTCTTCCAACCTTATCTTTGACGGGAGATTATTAAATAATTGCAATACTTTGTACATTGCCATGCTTTGTGAACCACTTCTAAAAAATTTGAGTAATCTAAATTTATCTGCTCCTCTTAGGTGATACGGTTGTATATCATGTACCGCTCTTCCGATAATGTGGAAATTTTCTATGCTTCGTCTTAAAAACAAAAATCATACTATTGTATACCAATCTGGCAATCTTTGATTTACATTCATCCACTTCAATTCATCTAACATATCTGCAATGTGCGCTCTTCTACGTACGTTTTAATATCATTCTCATTCCTTTATTTTGCAAAATTTGTAATCAACTCTTAATGAAACTTGCTGCTAAGTACAGCAATGTAGAACAATAGTCAAAGTGCGTTAGAACCAAAGTATTATATTACTGTCGATGTTTTGACAGTTACGTAGCGTCTTATTCTGCTTAAAAAGCCAATCTTCTTCGCTATTTTTTTACAGACATATTCACCATTTTTATCCAATTTTAATCATTCATCCAACCAAACTCTTAAATATTTAAATTCTACTACATTTTCGACTCTTGCATTATCAATTTTCAATACAATCAGCCTGTTTATATTACTTTTCAAAAACTTCGTTTTTGATATATTCAATTTAAGTTTATTCATTGTTAACCATTTTACTATACTATCAAGGTCCTCTTGTATATTTCTAATGCATTCCTCTTCATCATTACTATCACAATATATTAGTGCATCATCAGGGAATAATGCTACTTTCGAATGTCTTAGTACTTCACTCACGTCGTTAATATATAACAAGAAAAGCAGTACCCCAAGTATACAACCTCGAGGAACACCAAGTTTCACTTCAACACTATTAGTCCCTGGGCCTTCACCTACTTAATTTGATGATTACCACATATTTTATACTTCGTACGGCGCTTGTCCTTGACGAGTCCTACAACTTTTTTACCTGCAATTTTCCTTGATTCGGCCGCTTTTCCCTCCGTAAACTCCGAAACATGGCGATTTTCCGGGGTCTTGTATATTTATTACCATAATTTTGTTATTTATTAAAGGGGGTGGAAATTTGTTTTAGAAAGCTAGGGTAAATTTGTCCGACAAAAAATTGTCTGGTTTTGTCGAGTCCGTAAACTCAAACTCGCCAAAATACCAGGGTATTGAAAATCAATTACCACAAAACTAATTTTCACAGGATTGTTTAACAAAAATTAGTGAAATTGAAGGGTCATATTGTCCGACAAATTTTCGGCCGCGGTTTTTCAGTCCGACGACTTTTTTTATAGTTTTAATTAATATTATTTTACTCTGATATAATTGTCCGACAAATTAGTGTCCGCTAACTATCGAAAAATCGAAAAATGTCATAATTTCAAACACGATACCGTACGCTCAATATCATCATCCACAATATATCAACATACTTTACGAAGTATAAAATATATGGTAATCATCAAATTAAGTAGGTGAAGGCCCAGGGACTCTATCGGATAAATGTTCATTTATTCTTGTTCTATGCGTCTTTCTATACATATATGACTGAAACCAAAGTTGCTCTTTGCCCTTAATGCCATATCATTGGAGTTCTTTTACTAGGATCATCTTATCTGACGATTCAAACGCTCTTTTGAGGTCTAGCAACACAGCTACTTTTTTCTTCCAATATCATTTGGCTTTATCCACTCAGTTACTATCCAATTTATTACTGCCTCATACGAATGGTTACTACGAAAACCAGACTGATGATCCCCCAATATACCATTATCTTCTAAAGAAATCTTCACTTGATCCGATATTACGTTCAAATATTTTCTCATATACTAGTAGTAAGTTAATAGGTCTAAAATCATCTGCCTTATTTCAATTTGCAACTTTTCTTACTGGAATTACGATTGATTCCACCCAGTTTAGGAATTTACCTTCTTGTAGTGACAAATTCATTATCTGCATCAGAATCCAATTATTTCAATTGAATTAAACAACACATTTATATTCAACCCATCTGCATCCCTCTTATTATTAATTTTTTCCATGACCCTTACCACATCCTTTATATTACAATATCTGAACTTGAACTGTGCTTGCATTTTTTCTTGTATTTCTTGAAAGTTTACGATATCGATTCCTTTATTTATTTCCTCCACACTATAACAAAGAAACTGTTTGGTTTCATAGCTATACATGATTTATCATTTTCCTCATCTAATCCGAATTTCACATAATTTAGATCGTCATGTTTGCTTTTTTATCACTCTTAAAGTTCTCCATATATTCTTTTGTTCGTTGCCGGCACATCACTTTATTTCGATTGTAATCATCCTTAGCGGCAAAACGTAGAACATGGAGGTAAAACTAAAGACATTTTTGAAGTTGTGCCTGAATTCTCTCCTAATGATAAACCTAAACTCCTACGAAATGTTAGCAGCATAGTCGATTCGCCATCAAATCTCCAAGACCATGATAGCTCTGATTCGTTCAAGCAAGGTAGTAGAAGCTGTGGTTCCAAATTTGTTTTTGGTGAAATTTCTGAGGAAGAGGTTTTTAAAATAATGCTATTAATTCGATTTCTTCTAATGCTCGTGGAGCTGACGAAACAATATATTATCTACCTCTAACATTTCTTGAACTTTTATGCCATGTATTGTTTATTAGTTTTTTTCTGGTCTATTTAACATGATATTGATCTTTAACGACCCTACCACTTCGGTCCATGTTAGATCTATCTCGCAGCTGTCTGTCCTCTATGGTTTATCGAACGGATTTTCGCCGTTTAGGGAGCAAAATCGTACGGTTTCTGTCTTAAGGCTGAAGATTCATTCAGTACGAGTACTAGTTTGTACATGAAATCTAACACCATGATACTCTTTTTTGGACTTTAGTAAGGCCTCTAAAAGTATTTCGTTCTTTAAACCTTAATCTACCCTAACATTATTTCGTCGCTTTAATAATGAAATAATGTATGCTATGTATACATTATTATTATATAATGGGTGGGCTGCATTTCCCATAAGGATATCTTTGAAGTGGCGTTTTTACATTTTCGAATTATTTTATGACTGTGGGTAAAAATTAATATATTGTTAATTAATGTCCATGCAAATGCATGCGCACATCCATCTTTAAACTCAAATATCTCGAAACTACACTTTTGCGTATACGTTATTTCATTATTAAAGCGACGTTAATTTATTTAGGATCGCGACCGATCTTTTGGGGTATCTATCCGGCCGGTTCCATTGTGTTGAGATGAATGAGAGTTTCTTGATATTTGCTATGTACGCTAATGATGTTGGGAAGGTAATTAAATATTCAAATTTTCACCTTTTTCACGGATGATCACAAACGTTCTCTGCATTTGATGTGCCATGTGTTATCGTATATGAATAAATGAATGGTCTTACTCTTAGAGTAAGCTATCTTTAAATGCGGAGAAAACGCAATCCATTTTGTTGTCAGATGACAAAACCATTGCGACAGCGAAGTTGAATGTGAGACTTACAGTTGGAGCTAAAATGGTTCCTTTAAAAAAATCGTTTACTCATCTGGAGTTAGTAGTCCTCGTCAAGATCCTTGACTGGTCCCAACACATTCTAAGTATCTCTCAACATATTACTTCATTGTGTTGGTGTATTAAGGACGGCTTCATGAAGGTTTTGATATATTTATGTAGCGATAAAATGTTAAAGTTACATATTTATAAAACATTTATAACTAATATATGTACATACATTATTTATTTTTGTATTCATTTATCATAACTATGATAACTAAAATGTCAGAGAGTTTGAATCCAACATTTTTTGTACAAAATTTATTGCTTATTTTTTTGAATCTGAATTCATTAGTTTCATAACAGACTTTTGCCAATAAGTTAATTTATGTCCTTTGTTTTTTTGGCAGTCTAAAATAGTTATTATGCCGCAATCGGAGTTGACTTGTCGCCAGATTTGCTACTGGTCACTTTAGAAAATTTTCAAAATGAGCGACCCAAGCGTCTAAAAGATTTTTAAGGTCTACTTGTAGTAGCTCCCTATCTTCGTTTTAATTAGCAGTCGATACGGTTTGAGTTTCCTTCTTTTAAGGTTTTAACCTGCTGAAGGAAATTGCATGATTGATTTGATTGCTTATTGAAACTTTCATTCTCCTCACACTTTCTTCGTTTGTCTACATAACTTTTCAACGCCTATCTTGTTCAGTTTATAGTTTTTATGTGTTTCAATTTGGTGACTCCCAAATGCTTATGAAACGATCGGCGCGGAAAAGTACAGGGAAATCTCAAATTCTTTGATAATGTTAGTTCTAGACATTATCTGCATGCACGGCAATGAGAGAAATGTCGTTGTTCTTTATTGATGCGCCGCATACCCCCGTTGGTAACATATCCTCTCAACGGTCGGAACGAATTTCATCGCGGCTTCTTGTATACGTGCCCCCACAGGAAAATCAGTCCCAAATTCTCGTTCTTCGAAAACTGGCCACTACAGTATGGAGAATATTCGGATCTTGTTTCCCGATTATTTGCTGATATCCACTCTATACCTCTCAGTCTGTTTCTTTACTCATTAAAACATTAAGAGCGCTCATGCTGCCCATGTTCCAATTCTGTATACTGATCCTTTTTCACGTCCAGGTAAAATTATATTTATGTGTTCGGGTGTTATTTTTTTCCTGATTACCATATTCAACATATTCTTTTTGCCGGGCGAAGGTGTTAACCTTAAGAATAACTAAGCACGAGATCCGACACTCTTTTTACAGTCTTTTGAACCAACGTAGAAACAAACAAATAGTGGTTTCACGCTCTACACCCTTATCCATTAAAATTTAAATTTTAAAAATTAAATTTCATTAATTTGGTATAATTGTTTTGGGTTGTCTCTTTTGGGCGTTATTTCTTAAATACCCTTCAGACAATCCAAATTGGCTGTTATAAACAAACGAAATCGTCCAATAAAAATAAACACCAGCCAATTTGTTTGGTCGGATGGGATTCCACCCAACCCATCGAACTTAACTTTATCGGATCGAATCGACATGCATACCCACTATCCCATTTTACATCAAATCTCACCATAATGGTCCGACCCTCAGATTGTCTGCATAACTCTTTAATTTACTACCTGATATTTTTTAGAGAAACGAATTGTTCTTAAACGACCTTGTTGTCGGTATGTACCAATAAATGTTAGTGAAACGAATTTTTGCAAAATGATAAAACTTGCATATTTAATAAAAGAAAGCATACAAAAGACAACATCTGCTTACCTTTGAAAAACAATTTGAATAATGTCTTTGATTTGTAAAATTTATCAAAGAAAATACATCTGGATCACTTGTTTTCTAGAATTTTCTACACACTACTTACAAATTACTCACCATCATTGAACGCTTCCAATGCATTCTCGTACTTCTGCAGTCCCATATACGCCGCACCCTTTCTAGAATAACCTTTCACCCACAACGGTTTTATTTCTATTGTTTTTTCTGCATCCCGTAGTGATTCATTAAATTTACCGGATTTAGCATATGCAGCAGATCTATTACTATATAACACATGGTTTGTAGAATCTATATTAATTGCTTCCGTATAGTACTTAATAGCTTCGTCACATTTTCCATCTGATAAGGCTTTGTTTCCCAATTCTTTTAATTCGTTTACCTAAAAAAAAACACAATGACAGATTAACATGAGTTTATATATCCAATAACCACACTTTTAAATATATAGATTTCCTATAAATAATATAATATAAATATTACCTCAGTCATTTTATTTATTTATTTAAGATTAATTATTTTAACTTCTGAATATGAATTAATTAATTGTTGCAGTTTTTATAATATTATTCCACAAATTTCATTGATTGTTTCACTCGATATCTGAACAAATATACAATTCATTTAAAAGTCAATAGGAAGGCTCTAGAAAACTCCTATGATTTTTTATATATGAATATGTTCATGCTTAGTATTGTCCGATGTTAAAACATAAATTATTTTTTTTTTTAAATACATTTTATAGTAGAAATTATTTATAACCATTTTTTTATTATAAATTGATAAAATTCTGGGTAGATTTTTCTAATATAAATAAACTTTTTATATTTTAATAGATATATGCATAAATATATTATTGTTTCATTGTTTTATGTAACATTTACTATAAAATATTATTTTTAAAATGTTTCTACCTTCATTGCACTATAAACTCTACTACCAATTTAATAAAAATTAATATCTTCTTTGAGATTTGACAACTACAGAAAGCCGTCATTACTGCCGCAAAGCATTTTTTTTTGGAATAAAAGTTTTTGTTTTGCGGGAATTAGAAATAAATCCGCTGTTTATTGTTTAGAAAAGAAAATTTTGTTTCCATTCCGATATGGCTGAGTATTTAGCTTCTATTTTCGGAACAGAAAAAGATAAGTAAGTATCCCTCGCTGTTATATGTTGAGTAAAAATTTTTTATTGTTTGTATTTTATTATTTTTAGGGTTAATTGTTCATTTTATTTTAAAATCGGAGCTTGTCGACATGGTGATCGATGCTCGAGAATACATAATAAACCGACATTCTCACAAACAGTTCTACTCCAAAACTTGTACGTAAATCCACAGAATTCAGCAAAATCCGCAGATGGAAGTCATTGTATGTTAATTAAATAATTTTTAATCAAATTTTTGTTTTAAAATACATATTTACATATTTTTATGTTCTTTTAGTGGTCGCCAATGTATCCGATGAAGAAATGCAAGAACATTATGATAATTTTTTTGAAGATGTTTTTGTTGAATGTGAAGATAAATATGGGGAAATAGAGGAAATGAATGTATGTGATAATTTAGGGGATCACCTAGTCGGCAATGTATACATCAAGTTTCGTCGTGAAGAAGATGCAGAACGTGCAGCGAAAGATTTAAATAATCGATGGTTTGGGGGACGACCAGTATATGCTGAGTTATCACCAGTTACAGATTTTCGTGAAGCATGTTGTCGTCAGTATGAAATGGGTGAATGTACTCGATCCGGATTTTGTAATTTCATGCATTTGAAACCAATTTCACGTGAGTTAAGGCGATACTTATATTCACGACGTCGTGGACGCTCACGATCCCGTTCTAAATCGCCAAAATCAAGAGGACGTGATCGTTCGCGTGAACGTAGGCGCTCACGTAGTAGGGAAAATACTAATACTGAAAATCGAAAACAAAAATCAAGAGAACGATCTCGTGATCGTAAGGGAAGATATTAAATAAGTTTGTCAAATTATGGCGAAACATGGAAACACAGCAAATCATAAAATTTTTCTTTATTTGTTTATAATATAAGTAATCCATCTTTTTAATTAATTATCAATAAAGTGTTTTATGAAGTGAATTTTATATTAGAATATAGATTTGTAGTCAGTAGATAAATTATATACCATGACCTTTAAGATCACTTTCGTTTGAGTTGCAAAGTTAATTCAAACAAACTTGTAGGAAACTATGACCAATTTTGAACACCACGACACTAACAAACCATCCTTGTTTGGATTTGTGACAATCATCCGACCTACGAATAAGAGTTTGATGGGAATACCGTCATTTTAAGCAACGATAGACTCATCTCTGTCAAAGGTCATCTCTCAATATCGTTTCCACATGACTTAAAAATATTTTGAGAACAAACATTTAGGCATTTCCTCCAGTTAAAATACTGTTTATTGAACAATCATTGCACAACAAAAATCTAGGGCGAATTCAAGAACGGACAACTGGTGCTCAACATGGGTTTCGATCTTATGAATCTGAGATCCTCACTGTTATTGAAAATTTTCCCTAGAACCTTGACTCTGAATGTCGAATATAAATTTCGGCTGTGGTTTTTGGTTAAGATCAAATTTTATATTGTTTTTGTGTTTCTTATGATTCAGTTTTTGAAATTAGATATTTACTTTAAAATCTGAAAACCTAGGTTTTCACTGAGAGGTAATAGGCTAGCTTTCTTCCGCTTCGTGTATGTTATTTATGGGCATTTTTCATGGATTGTTGTAGTTATATTATATTAACCGTTAATTCTAGGCCCATTTAGTTGCTGAGTAAATCTACAGTCAACCTATCTAAGCTATAAACAAGTGGATTATGGGAGCAGGGAAAAACAATTTTTGCACTTATCTGAGGGACTATGTTGCACTGCTAATCCTAATAAAAATTCGCCTGGATGGTAATTTTGTTGTGTTATCTCACGTAATTTTTTCTTAATTTTCTCACTTTGAGACAGTTAAAAAAGTCCACACTAAAATTTGTCCGTTATTTTTAAAATGAACAAACAATATTTTCTACATACGCGAAAGCTTCTCAAGGTGGACGGGTCTACGCCCCAAGCACTAGGAACTCAATTTCGACCAAGGAACATCACAACAATTTCGTCGGAAGGTGCAAATCCGACGCTCCACTTTTTTGGGAAAGAAGCAGCTGTCACTGACCTCACTGCTTCAAACACTCCTCATCATGGCTGGTATTGAAAGAAATCAGGGACATGGCACTGTACAATATGTAAAAACATCTTAAGGGCAAACACAATATCTATTCAGTGTAATACTTGCAACGAATGTTGCCACCTCAAGTACTGCTCCGGCCTTGTCACACATAAGCAATGGACCAAGAACTAAATAGCGCCATGTTGTCAAGCATCAAGTTTGGATACCAACACGAGCCCACAACAGAACACAATACGAATGAACACGCTACCGGAAACCTCGAGTGATGTAAAAATTATGCAACTAAATTGCAACGGTCTCACGAATAAGATTGAAAATATAATAAACTATATGTTCAATAACAATATTCTAGTCACGTTTCTTCAAGTACAAAATTAAATGTTAGATCTAAGATTAGTGACAGTATCTGTGACTGTACTGTAAGGCTGAATAGAGGGAAGGACAAAGGTGGTGGTCTTGCCTTTATCATTTACAAAAGCGTTATTTATCGTACAACCACACTACCTGCTGTACCGGGAACTTACAAACACCTAGAACAACAAGACATTATAATAAAATACGGCTAGTAAATATTTATATTCCACCAGTAAACAGCTGTGATACCGGTTATGAATCGTCCTTGGGACATTTATTTTATAAAAAAGACTCTAATTCTCAGAGATGTGAACGCGCACCATGATCTATGGCACTCACACCACTGATCCATGAAGTGAAAGTATTGCTGATCAAATTGACGGCTTCAATTTTGGAGTCCTCAACGAACCACAACCAACAAGGGTAACAAAAAGCTCATACTCTTCTCCAGATATTTCCCTTGCCAGTATGTCACTACTGCCTATTGCAGAATGGAGAACTGAAATTGCATTGGGATCAAACCACGTGCCGATCATAATTACCTTAAGCCGTTCCATAAATCAAATAAATTCCGAAAAGAAGACATATATTAATTTTAACAAAGCTGACTGGAAAACTTTACAAATTTTATCGAAATTGAATTGAGTAAGCAATTTTTAACACTTGACGCCCTCTCTGGGGAAAAACAATTCAGAGAAATTTTTAATAAGGCGCTCGCTACATTCCAGCTGGCAGAATTCAAAAGCTGAAACCAAACTTTCCACATGAAGCATGTGTGCTTTCTACTCAAAGAGATGGCATCCGTAAAGCAGATCCAGCCCACTCCAGAATTCCGGACCTAAACAAGCAAATTAACAAGTTGGTCACGGATCATAAAAAAAATAAATGCAGAGAGTTAGTAAATCAAACCTTGGTACTAGTAAAAGTCTTTGGAAGGTCATTAAGCGCCTATCCTATCCTCGAAAAGCACAAAATAATATCATGATCTCCTTCGACGATATCCCAATTGAAAACCACAGGAAATGCGCAAACAAATTTAACATTCAGTTTACCGACAAGCAACGTAAACATGAGAAAGAGACCAGATCAGTGTTGAGACACCTGCGTAAACTTAACACTGACAACTTGGAGGATATCGTATTTTCCGAAGAAGAGGTGGAGATAATACGAAAAATTAAGCCATCAAAAGCTATAGGACCCAACGGCATCTCAGCCATCATGCTCAAACACGTCGGACCCAAAGGATTGAACTTACTCACTACCACACTTAATACATCTTTAAATACTCTACAGATACCAAATATCTGGAAAACGGCCAAAATCAGCCGCATTTTGAAACCAGGAAAACCTGAAGAAAGGGGAGAGTATTACAGACCAATATCCATCCTTTCATCGGTTGCAAAACTTACTGCTCCCTCAGCGGACAAGATCCTGCAATTCGGCGCCACACCAACATGGCTTCCGGCAAGCTCACAGTACAACCACCGTGCTCCACAGAATAGAAAACTAGATTAGGTTTAATGAAGCGCTGATTGTGCAACTACCTCAGAGTTCGCCAAACAGACGTTGAGTTCCGAAACTGCAAGTCCAAAATGAGCGTGCTAAGACAAGGAGTTCCTCAAGGCGGAGTTCTCTCACCGTCATTATTCAATCTCTACCTAAGCAGTTTGCCTACCCCACCAGAAGCAATAACTATCACGTCATATGCAGACAACTGCACAGTGCTTGTAACAGGAAATAACCTGCAACAACTCACAAATATCCTGAATACCTATCTTAATATTCTGAATGATTGGTTTAAAACCAGAAAACTAAAACTTTCCACTGAAAAAACCACTTCTACACTTTTCACCACATGGACGAAGGAGGCAATTTCAACACTAAGCATCTGCATAGACAACATACTTATTCCTACAGTAAAAAACCCGAGACTGTTGCGTGTAACATTCGACCTACTGCCTAAATTCACCGTTATGCACAACAAATAAACTCTATAGATTGAAAAACAGAAATAACGCATTGAAAGCACTAGCGGATAGTTCATGTAACAAAGATAAAAACACGATCATAACAACGTACAGAGCAATAGGAAGACCTATTTTAAACTATGCTGCATCCATATGGACCCCCCAAGTTGCCAACACTCACTGGAACAAGTTACAAACAACACAAAATGCTGCCTTACGAACCGCAACCGGATGTCGCTTGATGGTCCACCGAGATCACTTTCACGAGGAAAGTAACATATTGCCGGTTCGTGAACATAATGTAATGCTAACCAAACAATATCTATTGGCCTGTCATAAAGAGCAACATCCTTGCAATTACACCTTAACTACGGACGAACCACCTAGAGAAATAAGAAAGACAGCAAGATGCTTTCTGCAAGATGTCAGAGATAGCCAGGTTACTGGTAACATCGACGAATCTACATATAGCACTCGCTTAAAAGCACCACACCAAAAGGGTTGAAAACGCAATAAGGAAATATACTCCAAATCGTGTTCTTAATAGAAAGCCAGCAAAAGTCGCTGCCGAAGAGGTCCAACTTCCCCGTAGCACCAGATCCATCCTAGCTCAACTAAGATCCGGTTGGTCATGCATTCTAAACAACTACATGAACCGAGTTGAATCTGAAATTAATGACAAGTGTCCCGCATGTGAGGACACACCACACGATGTAGAGCACCTATTCAATTGTCCTGAAAATATAACCAACCTGACGAAGGAAGATTTGTGGTACCGCCCAAGGGCAGTAGCAGAGTTCCTGAACCTGGAGATGGAGCCGGAGGATTAGCACCAAACACGTCAGTCGCTACAACAACAACATACGCGAAAAATACTTGCTTCTCAAGATGGACGGGTCTACGCCCCAGAAGCACTCGAAACCCAGTTTCGACCAAGAACCATCACAAAAATTTCGAAGAAAAGTGCTACTCCGTCGTTGAATTTTTTTATAAAGAAGCAGTTGTTACTGGCCTCACTGCTTCAAATATTCCTCGTCATGGTTGGTGTAGATTGTTACTATTTTGTGCTGACTTCATAAAGATGTGGGTTCACTCACTTAATAACAACTACAATAAATATTCTGATTATTTAAACACTTTATTATACAAATGGTATTAAACAAGTTAGATATATTAGGTGTTATTCGCACCACGCGTCCACATGTTCTGTCTAATTATTATTTATCATGTTGTCACCCTACTTCTACTTAATTGAACAGGGTGCGTTCTTTAATTCATTACATTTACCCTTTTTCTTTTAAATTTAACATTTACAAAATTTCAAATTTCACATTAACAAAATCAATTGTATTTCAAATGATATAGCTTATCAAACTAAAATTTAAATAGTATTCCTTCATTACAATACAAGGTTATTTCTTATTCACATTACTTTAAACAATATTTAATTAATTTCCTTATTTATCATTCAATACTTAAAATTTCTATAGACTAATAAGAACTGTTCCAGTTCATTTCCAATGTAAAAAAAACAATTGTTCTTTATACAAATAAATCTCGTAATGTTATATAATGTATGTTATATAATCTTGCAAAAAGTTAGGTTTTTTTCTAATTCTATTTGAACGCCTATCTGTTCTTTCTGTCCTGTCATTGTTACTATTGTCTTTCGTTGGGCTAGTTGGTTGAACATCTTCTACAGTTTCCTGACTGTTATTTAACTCTTCTATATTGTCTAATCTAGTGTTGTTCTCAGAATCCAATGAAGAACTTCGTTCGTTGAATCGTTTCACTTGATCCGATCTTTTAATGAACTGTTTTCCCTCATTGTTTTCTATTCTTACCATTTTACCCTTTCTTTCAACAACTTTGTATCTGTCTTTATCGTAATTTGTAGAAAGTTTGTTTTCTAGTCGCTCAGCTTGTCTGAGTACTACGTCACCTTCTTTTACTTCTGATCTAATGGCTTTTCTCTTTTGGTCAATGTAGAATTTTCTCTTCAATTTATCTTCCAAATTATGATCTCTTATGTCTTCATCGTATATTTCAATTTCTTTTCTTAAAGACGGTATTTTATCTCTAAGTTCTCTTTTAAACATTGCTTGGGCTGGACTGATGCCTGTTGAAGGATGCGTTGAGTTGGCATATAGAGATAGCCAGTCATTTAATGTTTCTTTCCAATCTTGTTTTTCCAATTGCGCTATTTTGAGTCGTTTCACTAGCGAACGATTTTGTCTTTCCACGATTCCATTTGATGATGGTGAATACGGTATGGTATGCTTTAGCATGATATTATTGATTTTACAGTAGTCGCTAAACTCGGTACTTCGAAATTGCGGTCCATTGTCCGTGATTAAAATCTCTGGAAGACCAAATCTTGTGAACAATGTTTTTAATACTGCAATTGTTTTAGCGCTTGTTGTTGTCTTCATCGGCTCAACAACTACGTATTTGCTATATTCATCGATTATAACTAGTAGATTGTCTCCCGATGGTAATGGTCCTAGAAAATCAGCTCTTAGCTGACTCCAGCTTTGTTGTGGTAATTCAGTTACGTACAGTGGTTCAGGATTATTCTGTTTACCTACTATCTGACAACTTTCACAAGTTTTTACAAATTGAATTGCGTCTTTATCTATATTGTACCACCAAACTTTTTTCCGTAGTCTCCTCTTCATCATACCTTCACCAGGATGACCTTCGTGTGCCAGTGTGAGTATTTGGTTTTGTAATGTCTTCGGAATTACGATTCGATCTTGACGTATTATAATACCGTTACTTTCGCTGAACTCATCCACAAATCTTTTGTAATGAGCGATATTTTCGTTCCATTTATTATGTTTTAAAGCTTCCTTTAATGATAATAACTCCGAATCTAACAAAGTTTTGTCTCTAATGTCCTCGATTGTTAAAGCTTTTGGTTTGGCCATTTGCATAATTGAATTTATATTAAGCTTGCCAGATTTTTTTTGGAGGTATTCCGGGCCGGAAAATCCGGGCGGTTTTTTTATAAATCCGGGCAAAATCCGGGCGACAAGTGTCAAAATTTCCATTTGAAAAGCCGGGCGAAATCCGGGCGAAATACAAAATTTTTAAAAATCGCACAGAAAAGAAGAAAACAAAAAGACTATATTTTTTCATAAATAACCTTTGAAAACTCTTTATTGCTTTGAAATGTTGAAATATATTTTGTTAATAATATTTTTAATTCTGTTTATTACAGAAAGAGTTCTATGCTTAAATTGTCAACATTGTATTCAATCAATCTCCATCGAAGTCGATGACTATCCACTCTCTTGAGTACCAAACAAACTATCAGCTCTCATTTTGTATTTTTCACTTCCAGCAACTTTTTGGAGAATACCAGCATCTTCTTTTATTTTTGTATAAAACTCTGGACATGTCTCCTTCCATTTGAATTTTACCATCAATTGTGCCCGAACGTTTTCCAGTGTCAATTTGCCTTTTTCTTTTGTCCAAATGTCATTGATGTTAGAAAATACGCGCTCAGTTGTCGTATTGGCCGCTGATATAACTAAACCAAACTCCACGATTTGCAGCAAACAATTGAACGAACGAGAGCACAATATATAAATTATAAAACGTTGAAATGATGTCAATTGTTTATATATTTTCATATGAAACATTGAAAATAACACGATTTAACATGTGAAACATATTTGAATAAGAAAGATACAGATTATTGAAATTTTGACTATAAAACGAATTAATATTATATATATATTTTTTTTTTCAATGAACAAATGTTAGAAAAATCCGGGCGATTTCCGGTTTTTGTTTAGAAATCCGGGCGTCCGAACCGGGCGATTTTTCAGCCAAGTTTTACCAAAAAAAGCCGGGCGAGTCCGGCTTTAGCCGGGCGATCTGGCAAGCTTAATTTATATACATTTCTCCTTTTTCATCGAACGTCTTATCCGTATTTGTGCAGAGTCTCGATAGCGGATCTGCAATATTAGTTTTACCGGGGTGGTAGATGACTTTGAAATCAAAAGATTGTAGTCTCAATACCCATCTTTCTATTCGAGCACATGGCTTAGATGTCGGTTTGAATAATGTTTCTAGAGCTTTGTGATCCGTTATGAGATCAAACCTTTTCCCTGTTACGTACATCTTAAATTTTTCAACGGCCCATACTATTGCTAACGCTTCTTTTTCACCTTGATAACACTTTCTTTCAGTTTCTGTTAAACCTTTTGAAGCATAAGCGATGACTCGATGCTGATTATCCTTTTGTTGAATTAAGACCGCACCTAGTCCTACTGGACTTGCGTCTGCGATAATAGTTGTCTTGTCCTTGGGATCATAAAATCCTAATGTTGATTCCTTTATTATCAATTCCTTTAATTTGTTAAAGTTTTCTTGTTGTTCTTTGTTCCAGATGAAATTACAGTTTTTCCGTGTTATTTTCTTTAGCGGCTCTGATAGTGTGGCTAGGTTAGGAATGAATTTACCTACGTAGTTAAGAAGTCCCAAAAAACTTCGAACCTCCTCTTTGCTTTCTGGAGCTCTGCACGATTTGATCGATTTTATTCTGTCTTCCGTTGGCTGTATGCCATTCTTTGATATAAGATGACCCATAAATTCTATTTCCGATTTTCCGTATTGGCATTTCTTCTCATTTAAGATTATACCATTCTCATTTAAGATATTTGAAACTTTCTTGAGTCTTTCGTTGTGTTCTGTTATATTTTCACCAGATATCAAAATGTCGTCAATGTAAATCCATACTCCCTCTATACCGATGAATAGGTTTTCCATAATTCTTTGAAACATTTCACTTGCACAGTTTAATCCAAACATGAGTCGTTTAAATCTGTAAACTCCCTCATGTGTTACAAAAGTAGTTATTTCGCGAGATGATGGTGTGATTTCCACTTGATGGAAAGCATTCTTTACATCCAGTTTAGAGAATATGACACTTTTAGACAGGTTTGGCATGATGTCATCAAAAGTTGGAAGTGGATGCATCTCTCTTTTGATTGCCTGATTAGCTCTGCGCATATCAATGCATAATCGTACATCCTTTCCTTGGTCTTTTGGCGTAACAACCAGTGGGGATAACCATCTTGAAGTTCCATCAGCTTTTTCAATGATGTCATTGTTCAATAGTTCCGCTAACCTTTCTGAAACTTTTTCTTTTAACGGTATGGGAATTCTTCGATATGGTTGACGTACTGGAGTTACCGTTTTGTCAATTTGGATATCTATTTGTATTCCTTTTAACTTTCCAATTTTATTTGATGAGTTTACCGAATTTCTAACAGAATTAACGTCGAATGATACTATTTTGAGGTTGATTGCGGTTTCGCAACTCATTAAAGAAGATCCTTGTCCTTCTACTATGTACAAATCAATTTCCTCTATCCTTTCTTTGTATTCAATAGTCGTACGCACTACGTTGATAACTCTGATTTGACTGTTATATCCCTTAAGTTCGCGATCAAAATTATCTAAGCAATATAAAGTTTTGATTCCCAATTCTTTGGCTCTGTTCCATGTGTGTTCACTTATTAGATTCACTCGAGCACCAGTGTCTATCATCAATTTTATTTTTATTCCACCTATTTTACAAATTACCTCGATCTCTTTTCTATTTTCCCTTGTCTTTGTTACAGAGAGAATATCCTCACCACTACTTAAATCGTGAGTGTTACCACTTTCGCTTTCTCTGCCAACAAATCGAACTTTCCTCTTCGTTAGGTCTGTCCGACACATGTTTTCAAAATGTCCATAGGTTTTGCATTTATCGCACTGTTTGTTTCTAGCGGGGCATCTCTTGTCTCTAGCAAAATGACCAGTTCGGCCACAACGATAACAACGTTGTTCCGTGTTGGATTCCCTATTTTTTGATTCTTCACGGCTTTTGCTTCTTGAGAAAGAACGCTTTCGATCTCTAAAATTTGTTTTTTTGGTTTTACGAGAACGCGATGAATCTTCGCTTCTCTTTCTAAAATTTATTTTATTGACTTCGTGTGAGGTTTCTGGTTCTGTTAATTCAACTGCTTGTATCATTGTCACTAGCTCGTCGAGCTTGATGCTACCTTTTTCTATAACCTTTTTCTCAATTTCAGGATGTCGTGTTCCAATGATTATTTGTTCTCTAATATGTTCGTTGACATCTTTGAATTCACATTTTGCACCTTGACCTTTTAGTTTTAACAAAAATTGATTAATTGACTCGCCTTTTTCTTGTTTTAAATTTCTAAACATTTTCCTCTCTAACGCAGCGCTTGATTTTGGCAAGAAGTGGTTGTCTAAGATTTCAATAACCTTTTCGTATGTGTTCGTTTTGTCTTCGGTTTCGTCTACTAAATTATAATAAATGTCTTGGAGGGTTATGCTACCATGATGTAATAGTAAAAGTTTCTTTTTGTTACTGTCCTTTTCTTCTTTGGCTTGAAACATGACTTCCAAGGCTCTTTTCCATTGCTTCCAATTAGAAGCTATGTTACCGGATAGGTCTAGTCTGGGCATACTATCTAAACTCATTTTGAAAAAAATTTTCTTTTAGAACTCTTAAAAGACTATATAACACACTTCGCCTAATGATTTGAAATATTATGTAAATGTTTAAATAAATGAAATAAAATAGTTCGCTGCTGAAAAATATTGAATCAATTGTTTTATTTTATAATTATCCACTGAAAATGAATTGTGTATGATAAAACTAAATTCAAATAATTATCTTAAAATTATTTAATAATATTATCAATTATTTAGTATTATGTAGTAAAATTATCAATTTGTTTTGATTTATTAATTTTAATATAGCTTTAATTTAATTTCATTCTCATATGAGTAATTTTTTTTTTATTTATTAGATTTGTTTTGATTTATTAATCTCAATATGCCCTTAATTTAATTTTATTCTACTAAGAATAATTTTATTAATTTATTAGATTTGTGAATTCACCTTATGAACTTTATTGAATATTTGAACTAAGTTTACGAATTTGTCTTATTTTTAACGTTTTACAAAATTTAATTTTGAATGCTAACAAAATTTATCAAAATTTTACAATATTTACGAATATTTAATTAATTTGATTTTAGTGTAAACAATTTGTGCAAAACAATTTATGACAATGCTCCTTCCATATTTGCATCGCTTCGATTGTACGTTGCCATCTTTTTTTTCTTATTAAATATTCGACCGCCTTTGTACCATTTCGAGAAACATGCCGCGTGTTGTAATTTTCACAATTTCTTTTCACCAATTTGTTTTTTATAGAATTATTATGCGAATTTACCTTGTTTTTTTGAACTGCTATTCAATAAAATCCCGAATTTAATCCTTGCTTCCGAATTTAATCCTGTTGAAGCTGATCTGTGACTATAGATGAAAATTTGATTTCCTTTACTTTTGTCACCAAATTTAATATATTTAGTTTTTCTGCCCGATTTAGAGCTGGATTTCTTATTAGATGCAGACTGCCAGTTTTGTTGAATTTTGTTTGGATTTCATCAACGTTTGTGTTACGTGTAAATTATACATCCAAAAATCCCAATTTTTCGTGGCCAATGTAGATTGTTACTATTTTGTGCTGACTTATTTATGATGTGGGTTCACTCACTTAATAACAACTACAATAAATATTCTGATTATTTAAACACTTTATTATACAAATGGTATTACAAACAAGTTAGATATATTAGGTGTTATTCGCACCACGCGTCCACATGTTCTGTCTAATTATTATTTATCATGTTGTCACCCTACTTCTACTTAATTGAACAGGGTGCGTTCTTTAATTCATTACAGTTGGTATTGAAAGAAATCCTGGACCAACTAAAACATGGGATTGTGCAATATGCAAAAACATTTTAAGGGCATACTCTACATCCGTTCAGTGTAACAGCCGTAAGGAATGGTGCCATCTCAAGAACTGCTCAGGCCTTGCAATACATAATCAATGGACCAAAAATTATATAGCGCCATGTTTCCAAGCATCAAATCAACATACAAACACGAGCTCGCACTAGAACACAATGCGAATGAACACACATCCGGAAACCCCAAGTGATGTGAAAACAATATGAACTATGTAACTTATAACGGTCTCATACACAAAATCGATAATCGATGATCGATAATCGATAATCGAAACCAAATTAAATGTTAGATCTAAGATTAGTGATTATAAAATGTGTGATCTGTGATTATAAAATTATAAGACTGTATAGAGGGAAGAACAAAGATGGTGGCCTTGCTTTTATCCTTTACAAAACCTTTATGTAAAATACAACCTCCAGCAGTACCAGGAACTGATAAACAACTGGGTATTATAATAAATTCCGGAAATACGGAGATTACTCTAGTCAATATTTATATTCCACCAGTAAGCAGCTGTGATACAGGTTATGAACGTCCATAGGACATTTTATACCAAAGACTCTAATTCTCGACGATGTGAATGCACACCACGATCTATGGCACTCACACCTGAACACCGGTTCAAGAGGTGAACACATTGCTGATCAAACTGACGTCTCCAATTTTACACAAGGGTAAAAAATAACTCATACTCTTCTCCAGATGTCTCACTTGCCAATTGCGAAATGGAAAATTGAAATTGCATTGGAATCGGACCATGACCTTAAGCCGCTCCTTAAATGAAATAAAATTCGAGAAGAGGACATATATTAATTTGAACAAAGCTGACAGGGATAATTTTACCAATTTTACTGAAATGGAATTCAATTCAGTAAGAAATGTTTACCACTTAACGCTCTCTCTGGGGAAGACAATTCGGAGAAATTTTTAACAAAACTAGATCTCGCGTCATTCCAGCCTGCAGAATACAAAAGATTAAACCAAATTTCCCACAGGAAGCTTTTGTACTTTCCTTCCAAAGAGATAACATATATAAGGCAGATCCAACTGATCCAAGAAGCCCGGGCCTGAATAAGGAAATTGATAAGTAGGTAATCGAACATAAACGTAACCAATGGAGAGATCTAGTGAGTAAGTCAAACATTGGCACAAATAAAAGTCTGTGGAAGGTCTGTGGAAAGGGTTTAACTCATCCGCGTCAAACCGGAAACAAATGCATGATCTCCTTTGATGGGGATATCATACACTGAAAAAAATAAAGTTAAACTTAAGCTAGTTTAAAGCGTTTAAGTTATAATTACCCTGTTTTTGGTTAATTTGTTCAAAATAGGCTATGTTTAATTTAAACTATGCGTGTTTTATATTACAAAACTAGCTAAGTTAATTAATGTTGTGATTTTTTAAGATAACATTGAATGCAAAACTGAAGTGTGATTTTAAAACTCAAGTCTGAAAACTGTTAGACCATATGTGAGGCAAATGATAGTGGAATTTTCTGTAGTATTA
The DNA here is from genome assembly GCA_963693315.1 of Diogma glabrata. Lineage (NCBI taxonomy): Eukaryota > Metazoa > Arthropoda > Insecta > Diptera > Cylindrotomidae > Diogma > Diogma glabrata. Next base: position 38,995,653 of record OY856186.1, on the reverse strand, counting down.
TTAAATGTAGATATATGGTTTACATATGTAAATAAAAATGTTCATATATTAGGATATTATAACTTTTTTTTAAAATTTAACATGTGTCAACTGTTGACATTACTATGCAATATAACAATGAACTGGCTAATTCAAATGATGCAAAGTAAAATCTACTTATGCACCACTAAATTTTTAGGTTCATTTCACCGTATTATTTATTTTTTATTTTTTGTTTTAGTTTATTTAGTAATGATTTTGCAACTGAAAAGCAAAACTTTTTTAAAATGGTTTCAGTGAGAGTTTATTAAATCTTTTTTATAGTAAATAATGGATTGTTAAGGTGTTGTGTGCTGAGTTAAAAGTATTAAATATATTTAATAATTTAAACAGTTAATATTACTGCAAATGTGGTATATTATTCTATGTGATATCTTATGTCGTTTTCTTTTTGCCAGAGCAGAAAGAGTGATTTTTTTTTCATAAAAAGAATATGACAGAATTCGATCTAGTTTTGTAGTTGTGTTTGTGAAACTGTCATTTAATGTTTTAGTAATTAATTGTATTTAATTAAATAATTTGTATTAGTTTTTAATTTAAAACACGATTTAAACATAAGATTTATTTAAACAATAATATTTCACTTAAAAAAAATAATAATAACTAAATGGCGTTTTGTTTGTCTACAAATTTTGAGAGATGTGTAAATGTATTTGTGCAACTCTGTGCAACAACTTGCTCTACGAAAAAATCTAGATTTATTTTCAGAGCAAAAAGAGTGCTTTTTTTGTCAAATAGAATACGTAATGTCAAAAAAAATCGATCTAGATTGAAAATGGGCGTGTTTAGAGCAATTTTTTTGGTAAAAAGAAAACGACATTATACTACTTTACTTTAGTAAAAATATACAATAAAAACAAAAGAACTAAGGTATATAGGTACGCCCGGGGAGGAAGATATGCATTGATTATAAAGACATGCATTGAAAATTGTATGTAAAATTCAACAAACAGTTGTCTGTTTTTCAATGGACATGTGGTTTGAATTTGAGTGTATTAACAAAACATGTTTCTTTTAACAATGCTTACAAGCTGTTCGTCGATTTCTGTTGTTAAATAAAATAAATGAAAACTAAAATTATAATAAAATTTTGAAGGCGAATGGTTTGAAATTTAGTGGACTTAATGTAAATACCGTAAAAGTGCGATTTGTGAAATATAAACACAGATTTTATACAATAATTCAAAAAGTTTCTGTTTGTTTCAAGCAAAATGTGTGAAATTAAAGTTTTTACCAATTAAATAGTTTAAAAGCTTAATGTCAAACTAAAAAATGTATTGAAAGTGAATCAAAAATTTTGTCTTAAAAGATGTCGTCTATAAAGGTAAATTATTTTCCTTCAAAATTGTTATTTTTAATTAAAATCATCTAAGGAAACATACAAGTTATAACCTTACTAATTATGTACATCAAAGTTACGCGAACATTTTGTAAAATAAATAAAAATCGTTTAAAGTTCAAAATTTAATACATGTACTATTTGCTATTTTTATTTTTCAGATTTAAAGTTAGGAGGTTGCTTTGTACCCACGTTGTTTTGTGATTTCCTAACTTTTTTAGTACAAACTTTCAGAATTTGAGCTAAATTTTTAAAAACGGTTCATTGCTTTCAGTAACATTAACAAAAAGTTGCCAAACAAAATATTATTAATATTTTTTCCAATATGTATAACATTTATTTATTTTTACTTTATTTATTTTATTTTTACTTACATCTTTTACTCAAAAACAAAAAAGTTTCGGAGGTTCTGTTATTTTAAGTTCAAAGTTATGTTACTCAAATTTCTGTTATTTTAAGCATTTTTTCAAATTTTCCATTTAACTGAACAGTGAATTTCTAAAAACAGTATTAAACAGACAAAATATACTGAATGCAATTAAGTACAATATTAGATTATATATTTATTACAAAATTATTTGGAGATAAAAATATTTGCAAAGCCACTCATATGAAAACAATTATTTTGGAAAATGCTGCAAAACGAGTTTCAAGCATTTCATTCGTATTAGCATCGCAACGATTTTTGATTTTTTTGAGTAAAAACTTCTTTAGGCGAGTTGTGCGATTTTGTATGGGGAAAAATTTATATATTCGAGTTATAGTCACACTAAATAATTATTAAATTTAAAATAAATATTGTGAGTTAAATAAATTGTAATTATTTGTTATATTCATATTTTCTTGATTTATAATTTGTTTTTTTTATTGAATTAAATTTTTGATTTTTAATAACAGTATGTACGTGTGGTATAATAAGCAAAGATTTTGTTCTAATTTAAGTTATATAGAAAAAATTGTTTATGTCATATTTGATTTGTGTGTTTTTCTTTATACTTTTTAATATAGAAAATGCAATTGATAGTACGAATAACCTAAGTATTGTTGAAATTACTTTATAATATATAATAAATAATTTTATTCTCGTTCTTTTAAATTATATTTTGGTTCTTTCTTTTTATTAAATATTCTGATGTTTTCTCAGTTAATAACAGTGTGTAAGTGTGGTAAAATAAGTAAAGATTTAGTTCTATTTAGCCGATAAAAACACAGTTATCTCACAGTTTTAAGTTTTCACTTCTGTCGGCAGTCCTCAAGACTGTCTTCTTTTTTTTTAAATCCAGGTTTCGGGTTTAACACGTTTATGTCTTAAAATTTTGGTGCAAAAACTCATTATTTGAGAAGAAATTTTAAAAAAATTAACTACAAATTGATGGCAACTCTTGAAATTTGTATTTTCGGTAGAGTGCCTCGGTAGAGTTTACACAATAATATTACGATATTAACTGATATAATAATACTGTTTTACTTTAACAGATAGTTATTTGATATTTATGATTTTGATCTATATTATAATGTCCGAATTCTAGTCGTTAAACTTATCCTTAACATTACCTTAAACTTTTCGGTAACGCAAGACCCTATGAGTTTGACGTTTGATTTTACATTAATTTTGGGTTTATGATGAATTTTATAGATCTGTCAATTCTTTTTGTTTGTGCTCAAAGATATCGCGGCACTCGTCTTCAAACCATTCATTAGGTGATTTTGGTGGTCGTTTTCCGATTGTAGTTTGTGCTAAGGATATAATGTTTGATTGAAGCGTTTGCCATTCTTCTGGTATGTTTAGCGGCATCTCATTAATGGAACAGAACATCTCTATTCAGCGTTTCCTGATGTTCAAATGCTTCGACATTCCAGCGTACCGTCGTTTTTGCTTGTCTATTAAACGTAGATGACAGCTTGCGGTGTCCATATAGCACCTCTATATTGATCGAACGTCAGTCACACTTGTAGAGTGTCTCTTAAAAATCATGACATGATCGATTTGATTGTCAGTTATTCCATCACTTGATTTCCACGTTGCTTTGTGGATTCTCTTATGAGAACAGAATGTGCTAGATATTACTAGATCATACACCATAGCCTGTTCACCTGCACGAAAGCCGTTATTGTTAGGGCCGATATGTGTTTAAAGTTCTGTACTTCTTCGAATTTGAGCATTCAAGTCACCTACCACGATTTTTATATGCCGCGATATGTTATTAATGACTTCTTCGAGTTCTAGAAAAAACAGGTCTTTAATATCATCTGCTCTGTCTTCAGTAGGTGCACGAACATTGATGATCGTTACTCATTGTGCATTATCGCATATTAATTGGGCAAAAGTCGATAATATGTTAAAGCGAAAATGTATGAGAAAGCCAACTCCAAACTCTCCTCCTGTTGATGACCGCAATAGTAGAAAGTGTATCCTTTGGCTGTTGCATAGATTCCACTACCTGGCTATCTTAGTTCTTGTAATTCCGCTATATCTAGTGTGTAGCTACCGCCTTGGTTTGTAAGTTTTAGTAGATCTCCTGGTCTTCTAAGGCTTAGCACGTTCCTGGTTCTCATTTTTAAATCCTAGTTCGGGTACTGTTTCCGAGAACGTTCTTGTGATGAATCCGAGATAATCCAAGGCCAGTGTACAGAATTCATGACCAATAATTTTTTACGGAAATGGAGTGTTAACCCATCACCCACCCAAATTTTTGTGAATGGGTTCGTTCTGCATCTTAAGGTCACCAGAAACAAACTTTTTACACGTTTATATAGCGAGCCGCTTGATCCAAGACAGACGCCCGCTCCAAGCCGCCCCTAACATGGAGAACATACGCTTTTTACACTTTTATATAGCAAGCCGCTTGATCCAAGGCAGACGCCTGATCCAAGCCGTACCTAACATGGAGAACAGACTCTTGAGTTGCATTGATTATATGGTGCCAATGACTCGCCATGGTGCAGAATCATTGAGTATAAGCAGTATTTACTCTGCCCCTCTCAACTACACCAATCTAATTCTGTTAGCGTTGCCTAGGTAGCACGAATTGGACGAATGACGAATTAGAAATATGGCTACCGCATTCTATCTCTCAAAATTATTCCGAGCGTTTATACCACAGATAGAACCCTGAAAAAAAATTTACTAAACTCCAATAAAATTGTTCGTTGTATTAATAAACATTAATTAATGAGCTACTTTTCATTGGATCTATAACAATTTATCATTCGTTATTCAAACCATTCGTAATATTAACAAATTATTTATCGAACCAACGATGTTGTTTATTGAGCCAACGAAAGGAGTTCAATAATCATTAATGTTTTTTATTTAACGACAATTTTATTGAACTTTATTTTCAGTGAATACATAATACTTTTTTGTGGTATAAACACCCATGATATCGTTAGTTTAATAGTAAAAACATATTATTCTATTAAACTATCGGCGGCATAAACTTAGCATTAGCAATCATGCAATTATTCCATACCTGTTTTAATTTATTTTGTTTTTAATGTATTTAGTGTTTAATTTTTATTTAATGTATTCTTATATTAATTTCTAATAAATGATCTAAAAATCAAGTATTTCTTTGTTTAGTATATAATTAATTATAAAGTTATTTTAACTTAGTAAAAAGTTCAAATGTGTGTTAAAATATAACAAACATGCGTTAACTTAACTAAGAAATAGTTCAACATTTGGTATAAATGAACTATAACGCATAGTTTAAGAATGGTTAGATTAAACAAGCCACATTTTTAAAATTCGTTAAAAATAACGTTAAAAATAGTTTAATACAAACTAACATTTTTTAACTATACATAAGTGAAATTGACTAAAAAATTTGTTAAGTTAAATGATTAGCAAAGGTCAAAATAACTAAGAAATTACTGATGTCATTTATAGTTAAAATGGACCAGATGCAAAGTTCTAATATACTAAGCAAAAGCAAGTGTTAAAGTAACCCATGCAAAATTAATAATACTAAACTTGCGCTTAGCTGGTTGAAAAACAACCGATATTCTTGGTTAAGTTAAGTATGTTTTTTGGTTACAATTACCCAGAAATTTTTTTCAGTGTACCTACCGTAAACCACAGGAAATTCGCAACAAAATTCAACACGTATTTTACACAAAAGCAAAGTAAACATGAAAAGGAAACTAGTTCTGTATTAAGAAATCTGCGCAAACTTAATACTGAAAATTTCGAGAATATCATATTTTCCGAAGAAGAGGTTGAAAATGCAATAAGGAAAGCCAAACCATCTAAAGATTGAACCAGACCGCATCTCAGCCATTATGCTCAAACACATTGGACCCAAAGGGCTGAACTTTCTCACTACCGTACTCAACACATCTCTAAATACGCTCCAAATACCAAATATCTGGAAAACGTTCAGAATAAGCCCTATATTGAAACCTGGCAAGCCTAAAGAAAAGGGAGAATCTTATAGACCGATCTCCATCCTCTTATCGGTTGCAAAATTGGTTGAAGCACTTCTGCTACCTCGGTTAACTGGATCTTGCAAATTGGCGTTCACAAGGGAACTGAAAAACAGGAATAATGCACTGAAAGCACTAGCGGGTTGTTTATGGGGCAAGGATAAAAACACAATAATAACTGCATATAAAAAAATAGGAAGACCTTTCTTAGATTATACTGCATCTATATGGACACCCCGAGTCGCTGACACTCGCTGGAATAAGTTACAAATAACACAGAACGCAGCCTTGCGTACCGCAACCGGATGTCATTTAATGGTCCACTGAAATCACTTGCACGAGGATTGTTTGCATAACGAAATGCTTACCAAACAATATCTATCGGCATATCAAACAACATAAAGAACAACATTCTTGCAATGACACCTTGTTCTGGAGTACACCACCTAGAGACATAAGGCGGACTGCGAAGTGCTTCTTACAAGATGTTAGAAATAATGAAGTCATCGGCAACATCGACGAGCCTACGTATAAGACGGGCTTAAAAAATATACATACCAAAGTTGTTGAAGACACAATGAAGAACTACGCCCCGAAACGAGTTCTTAATGCCAAGCCACCACAAATCGCTACCAAAGAAGTCAAACTACCACGCATCACCAGGGCCATCCTAGTGCAGTTAAGATCCGGCTGGTCACGCATCTTAAATAACTACATGAGTAGAATTGACAAGGAAATTGTTGATAAGTGACAATTGTTGACAATCACCTATTCAATTGTCCAGAGAAACCAACCGACCTGACGAAGGAAGATCTGTGGTACTGACAAAGAGCATTAGAAGAGTTCCTAAATCTGGACTTGGAGGCGAAAGAGTAGCACCACATTCTCGTTGCTACAACAACATACGCGAGAGCAAGACAAAAATATATTGCATTCACTTATATACAAACAATATTAAAATCTCACTAGTGAGAAAACACAACAAAATGATCATCTAGATTGTTCCTTTTCATATTTTGACGTTTGATGAAATGCAGAAAGAAATATAATTATTCAAGCTTTTTGGAGGGAATCTGTTGTAATCCGTTACTATATTTAGTTACTATTTTTACTATTTTTTTCCGTTAATAATTAAAAATAACCAATCACAAAAAAAATACAATTTACGATTTACACAAAAACAACCAATCAGAAAAAACAATTACCGAATCAATTTTTAAATTGACCTATATTTTGTTTGTTTCATTTATCAATTCAAACCTATTACAAATCGAAAAGTAAAGGTCAATGTTTTTCTAATTTTTATAATTTTACCTACGGTTGGATTACAACACTAGGTTGTTTTAAAATCGTATCGGCGTTGGTGATTTTCAGGAGTGGGAACTATCTTATACCTGACACCAATAGCAGCCGTTCTATTTGAAATCGGACGTCCAAAGGCTGTATTGGACATAGTACTCTGGCCAAACCACGTTAATGTTTTCATAGAATTATCTGAAGATTAAATGGTTCCGAGGGAAATGATTTCCATATCCGAACTATGTTTCATCTTTCTCTTGTAAAAATTACCCCACATAATAAATAAGAGTGTTCGGCTTCCAGTTTTCAACCAAAACCGAAAATAGTCGATAGTCGATCGAAGAAACAAACATTTTGTGTTCGATCCTACCAATATACAGGTTTTGCTGTCCAAATTCAACATTAAGCAAATCAAATTCAACTTTTGCAAATCAAATTCAACTTTTTGCAAATCAAATTCAATTTTTTGTTCTTCAATTTGATTAACAAAAAATTGAATTTGATTTGTAAAATATTGAATTTGATTTGCAAAAAGTTGAATTTGATTTGAAAAATGTTAAATTTGGACTGCAAAACCTGTATGTTAAATTTTGTTAATTTAGAAAAAAAATAACATCAAAATTATTTTTGGTGATTTTTTAAAATTATTTATATCGAGGTTTAAGCATGATAAATTGTCTGATTTAGGTATTTTTGATAAAATACAAATAGTTCAACATAAAATTAGGTGGAAAGAGGTGAAGCAAAGCAGAGCTCAAGGGGAAACCCCATTAAGTAATATAATAATATTTGCAACAATTATTGTTGTGAGGGTGTGGTGAATATATTTAAATTTCAAACTGAACTGTTGAAAACTTTCTATAATGAACTTGTTTGTCGTAACAAACGCCCCGATTCGAAACAATAATTTTTTCGTATCTATTTTGTTTATAAGATAAGATAACAGGAATAACAATCATAACCGAAACCGTACTTCATTCTTACGTTAGTCAGTGAAATAACAAAAAGTACTATGGTGAAATTTTATACAAAAAATGGCGTACGACAAAAATAATTTAATAAAAATATTTATAATATTATTATATTTGAAAAGTGAAGTATTAGGGGTATGTCCAGATATGTGCCAATGTTTTCATGACTATGATGCAAATTTAAATAAAGTTATATGTGATAATAGAAATATAATTAATGCAAAAATAGAAACTCCTCGTAAAACGGAGTTTTTAGATTTAAGTCAAAATAAGCTAACTGTATTGGATAATGAAAGTTTTCAGGTAAATAAGCTACTGACACATTTTCGTGATTCATTTTGTTTTTTTTTTTCAATAACTATGTATTTCGTTATCTAAACGTAAACAAATATAAAAATAATATAAGATAATAGAAGTTTTTGTTGTTAATGAGAATAATAATGAGAAACCAATGAGCTTCCTATAAGATTTATAGTATCAATCCTTAGGAATTCAATCAATCTTTTTAAGCGAATTTAATATTTGTGCTTAAAATTTTTTAGCACCTTAACCACTTAACAGATGTTGACAAGATACCTTAGAGATGTAATATGCCACGAGAAGGTGTATTAAGTACTTCATGGTAGTCCTGTTACTTTTCACCCCCATTTACGCAAACCATTAAATTAGTACTAATCGATTATTTTTATTTCAGGACCTCCATAGCATAATTGAGTTACAATTATATTCAAACTCAATATACACAATATATCCAGATACATTTCAATTGCAAATACATTTAACGATAATTGATCTGTCTGATAATCGATTAGAGACAATTGATGAACGAATTTTTCAGAATAACAACAAATTGAAAACCGTTAATTTATCATATAACAATTTTTTTTCACTATCAAACAAACCATTTTTAATAAGTAAATCAATTGAACGGTTAAATATGAAAAGTTGTCACATTAATTATTTTTATGAGCGGACATTCGAGGAGCTTCCAAACTTAAAAGCTTTCGATTTATCTAATAATTTAATGATAACGATAAATGTGAAAATAATTCAAACTTTTAAGACTTTAGATTGGATTGATTTGAATGGTAATCCATGGAATTGTGATAAAAATATGGAAATTGTTAAGAGATGGCTGGAAAAATATTATGTGGATGTGTATATGAAAGAATGTCGTAAGTATGTTTTTTTATTTAAATAATGTTGGTAGTTGGGATCTTATACGGTTGAGTTTAAGATCGACAGTCTCGCGGATTTGTGACAGATCTCAGACGGATCCGTCATAATTTTCTAGGTAATATATTGACGTCTTCATCATTTGCGATCACTACATGACTATAAATCGTTTAATTTAGCACCAAAAGAATCCCCAACTAGTTTGACTGTGATGGTGTATGAGTTTAGCAGCTTATATGCGAAGTAGCTGTCCTTCTGTTTCTCTAATTCTTGCTCAAGCTGAAATGTGTGCATTTTTAGATTGCATGATTTTCTGTTTAAAAGAAACTCACCTCATTGGTCTGTGTCCGTAATTCTTCTCCACGTCTTGATGTTTGAATGTCTGATATCGTCATATCCGATTCTTTGATTACCCATCCACGAAATGATTCATGTAGCACTTGAATTGTTTGTGAAATCGTTTTCTGAAACCTCCTGTCGTTCACAATAATATTTTGCAAGTCATCAAAACTGGATTATTTTGTGACCAATAATTGTTTTAAATGTATAATATTAATTTGTCTCTCAACAATCACTCGTAGATTATCTGAACCCCAAATAGACTTCATAAGAAAAAACCTGACCTTTGGTAACCCTAAACTGCCAAATGGTTTTTTTTTAAAAACAAAATTTAAATTGAGTAAATATATTGGCCTAATTTATACGAACTACTTAGCGTAATTTAAAGATGGAATCTAAATTCCATTTCATAGCTAGTAAATCGTTGTTACATTATTCTTGGATCATAAATCATGGATTAATTAAGAAGTAAATCCATATTAAGAGGTAAATCCATCTAGAATATTCTTCCAATAGCTTCAAAAACTCTAACGGTTGATTGTAGAAATTTCCAGTATAAACCAGCGTCCAAAATAATACACAACATATTTCTATTAAATAACACTTAAAACTTTATTCACAATTAAATTTCATCTAACATAATCGCAGTATAATATGAACTAATTTAATTGTGTAAGAGAAATTCCTTATATAGAATTCTACATAATTTCCCGCATATTCTAGGAAAATCTACTTTTTACAAAGATGCTCTATAAATCTACGTAATTATTTTCGATATATGTTATTTCAAGTGTTTGAAATATTGTTTGAACGTTTGAAACGGAGCGTTTGTAGTTCGGAAATTGAGGTTGAAACAATTATGTTTTGTATATTTTGATTTCGTTTATCATTAATCGTAACAATATCAAAAAATTCAAATGTTATCTTTACCGAGCTTCGTTCAAACAAAATCGTGTGTCATATTTTGGAGATTGCAACAAATCTGACAAATGCTTAGAAGTTTTTGTGTCCATCCCAAATTGATTTTCAAAGTGAAGAAGATCTGTCAGACTTAACATGTGCCACAACAAATTACATTCAATTTCACAAATATCTGATAGTTCCAAACCATGATTGTTCCAAGTTTGTGTTTTAAGGTGATAAAAATATCCAAAACCAAAAAAGTTTTTTACGGTTGTTGATCGCTACGGTCTTTGTGGTTCGTGTTCCTTAAATTTGAAGCAAGCCCAGGCAGCTTCGGATCAGTATGAAATCACTGAATCGAGTGCCAGTGAAGTAACGAATTGAAAAAATGTTCCAACGATAATCATTGACTTCTTCAGTCAGACTCCTCATTATTGGTGGAGAATTTTTCCAAAACCAAAATAAATCTAAATCTAAAATAAATCTATTCCTCTTCGTAGAACTCCAGCCAATCCGACTCGTTTCTATATATTTCCAACGAATTGTGTTCAATATTATAGAAATTCCAAGATAACTCCAGATCTGTTAGGAATTGCTTTTTAGATTTGGAAAATTTTCAAATTGCGCAATGTACTTAGGAAGGTGTGACTCTGTACGTTCATCAACTTCTATAACCCATTACCTTAAGAAATTGGTAGCTTAGTATGTAGTAGCTCCTATAGTGTCAGAAGTAAACCTCTGAACTCATCTCGACACAACAGGTTATCCCACCCTCAAACTCTTTTTTCTGAGTGTTAGATGCTGCCCGTAGTCCGGTTTCGAAGTCGGGCACTGAATTACTTACCCCCCTTGAGCCGACCCAAATTTTTGCAAACAAAAATGTAAAAATGCTCAATTAATTATGCGAAGATGGTATTTGTTTACATTAAAATAAATTTATGATAAAATTGTTGTTTTGTTTCTTTTTCAGCATACCAAAAAGTTGCAATGTTTGAAAAAATGGTAGAAGCACCAAAAATACACATATCGACTGAAAGTAGTACAACAACACCATTGAATACCAAGGAATCTTTGGAAGAATGGATAGATGATGTGAAAACCCCAACAATAAATCTTAAAAAAACACAAAAAATCATACCGCAATGGCTAGAGGAGGAATGTGAATTCAAATCCAATCGAACTATGCACATTTGCGAGAAATTGACTGAATGTCGTCAAAGTTATGCCATTTTAACCAAAGAATATTTTCTCCTTAACAAATTCAGTATACGAAATGAAACGAAATTATGGTTGATTTTTGCACTTGGTCTATCAATGGGACTAATTATATCGATTGCTCTTATGTTTGCAGTGCAATATTGCAAGGGAATCGGACAAAAGAAGAAAGAATGTAAGACTATGATATATGCTATAATAAACTGATGATAATGTTACTTTCAGATGCAGAAACGCCGCCAATCAATGAAATTGATATTTTAAGTTCAACAAATAATCCAGATGAGTTTACAATTCCCATACCAGTAAATCGTCGACGAAGACGTCAACGTCCACCACCAACGCCACCACGAAAATCATTTTGGGCAAGTTTATTTGAAAGACGTCGTGTATACCATCATTTCCATCCACCCACATTAATCCGTCGCTTAAGCAGAAGTAATTTATTTAATTCAACGTTACGATTAAATGGAGCTACCAATCGTAATGGCTATTCACGACAAAATTCGAGAAGACAACAGAACAGTAATAATAATAATCATACAGACGAACAATGTTTAATAAATAGTGCAACAAGTTCTAGAGAATTTTCTTTAAACGAAAGAAATCCAAGTAACGATACATCAACACCAACAACAAGAGACATAAATCATGATAATATTCCGGTAGCAGAATTAATAAATCAACCATTGCAACAACTACAATTTGAAAATATATCAACAGTAATGCAAAATGATATAAATACAACACAAAATAATGATGTTGTTGATGAACAAATTCTAAGAAATGAAACACCGCCGCCCACCTACATAGACTGTGTTTTGATAACTTAAACAAAAAAATTTGTTTCGCTTTTTTTTCGTTTTTTTACTAATAAACGTCTGTCTGTCTATAGGAGACGGTTTATGATATAAAATATTTTTTATAAATATACAAAAAAAAAAGTTTATAGAAATAAATTAATATTAATCAAAGTTGATCTTATATAAAAGTTTTTGAGTTTTTGGTAATGTAAAACTGGTGACAGTCATTTATTTAGTACATACAAACTACAACACATGATCAGTTAATAATATTGTCTCTATTGATTCTTTTGAGATAAAGTTTTATGTTTATCTCAGCAGTCAGCACGTTTACCTCGAAAGTTTTGTTTCGTTTAGGAATATTTTAAACTTGAACTAAAAATCTGTCGTTTTAATTACAAAACCAATTTCATTCGTTTGGCTCAATTTTGGATGAAGCAAAGAAAGATGTAGGAGCGGTTTTGTTACGCAAGAACGCCAAACGCTCTAACAAAAAACCAGATTATTAAAAAAAAAAGTTTATTCAATGCGATGCGATGTTTGGCGTTTTAAGTTGAAATTATCTTCTAGTTTTATGCACACTGAAAAAAAGTAATGACAACCTCATCTCGAACTCGAAGTTGGCAGTTTATTATTCAAACAAAGAAAAACTATTTGCAAACAATTTCACCATGATTAGGACAACTACACGATAACATTTTCCTAACAACAGAATGAGGTTTATTTAAAATATAAAGTGTTTTATCCAATATAGCAGTATAGTTTAATAAAGTTAATAACTATTTCCATGAAAAAAATTTTCTTTGACCTTATATCATGAATTTTTCATTTTAAAATTGAAGTATTTGAAATTTATTGAACTATATTTTATTTTCACATAAATATTACATGTAATTGTTTCAACTACATCGTTCTATAACTTTACAGTTGTTGAAACAATTTCGTAGTACTATTCGCCATATCTGACCGCACGCTGAGGTTGAGACAACTGCATTTCGATTGGAAATAGAACATATTTTTTTCAGTGCAGTAGTAAATATCGTTTTCATTTTAACCATATCGCAATACATTTAACACTCATACACATATCGCAATACATTTAACACTCATAATATATATATAACTACATAGATTATTCACAAAAGCCCAAATGTTTATACAAAATTTAGATTTCCCCCAAATGTCCGATTTGTTTCTTTTCATTCATTTGTTTTGTATTAATCATAATTCATAAGCAACTCGTTTAGAAATATTTTAGTATTTAATTAATTTTCTTAAATTTAACAAATTCAAAATAAAAGTAAAAAAGAGAATTTTGACACGTCAATGATTATCCTATGATAATATTGTTTTAACTCAGGGTCACTGGTCTGATTAGACCATGATTCGGGACTTGGCGAGCCCAAGGTACCTGACTTATAGTGGGCTCCAGTCTGCTATTGCAAACCGTAAACCTGTTGTCATGTCTAGGGGAACGGATACCTTGGCTTAGCCGCCTGGGTCGCGGGAAAGTGTTTCCCTACTAACCCCCCTGGTGGGTACACACAAGAGAGGACTCAGGTAATGTCAAACTATGAAAAGTACCAAACCTTTGGGCACCTGTCACCCCCAGTTGTATATAGACTTCTAACAGGTATAGACGAAGGCCTGTTGGTGACTTTTATTGCGTCTTGACTCGTGGGAACAACATGAAAAAATATTTAAATAACCTTTTAAATTTTTTAAAACTTTTGTTTTCACTTGTTTTATTATTTCTTACATCCTATCATGAAATACTGGCATATGTCATATTTTATTATATGATAGGGTTTATTGTTTAGTTATCCATTTTCAAAACAAATTACATTTGATAAAAAATATAAAATACACATTCAAAATATTTGTGGATTGAATGCCAACCGCGACACCGTGCAACATCATCTCGAGCATGACAAACCGAACATTCTTTTTCTTACAGAAACAAAAGTTTCTGAAATTTAATCATGTGACGTAGCACTGGGTTCTAAATATAGGCTTGAATCGGCTTTTAAACTTCATCAAGGTGTATGTACATTCATGAGAGTGTTGCATATAAACGCTTTACAAACTTTCAGCTGCATGGTGATGGCTACAACACAATTAGTATATTAAAGGTTTGTCTACCTGAAATTTCTTTTTTCACAAATGCTCTATACCGGTCAAACAAACATAATCCTAATTTTTTTTAATCTCTTGACTAATTTTGTGGACGAAAATACAGCACAATTTCAAAATTGTGAGGTTATCGTTAAAGGTGACTTCAACGTCCACAACAAATCGTGGTTAGAATTTTCCAAAACGACCGATGACGATAACAATGGAAGGCAGGCAGAAATATTTGCCGCATCGCACGATCTGACGCAGATTGTAAAAAGCCCTACTTTCGCCCCTCGTAATGGCGGTGATAAAAGTTTTCTCCTAGACCTCTATCTCACATCTATGCCAGATATTACGAGTGTCGATGTCGATAAGGGTAGTATTGATTCATCACACCAATATGTGAAAATCACATCAGTTATCCAAACTGATTTACTAAAAACTAGAGCTCCCAACCCCATAAAATATTTCACTTTTGAAAAATGGACATCAATCGTGTCCGAATTTTTTTTTAAGGTTTCCCTCAAGGTTTCCGTCATTGATTTTTAATTTATACTGACGATGTAAATGTTTCTACTCAAAATTCAAAACTTTACTGAAACCATTTCATTCGGCATTAACAAATTCGTTTCTTTTTCAATAATGAAATCCCAACAAAAATATTTGTTTTCGAAGGCAGCCAAAGTGGCTCTTAGAAACAAACGTAGATTATTTAATATTTGGATTCATAAAAATAATTCTGTTAATCGATCCCAATATTAAAAGGTCAACAAAATATCAAACCAGATAATTGAAAACGAAAAAGCAGTTATTGACAGAGCGAAAGCGGCAAAACTTTCGAGTAAGTCAATTTCTGACAAAAGATTTTACATTGCCATTAATTCTTTAAAGTCTGGTACTAAATCTTCTATCCCCTATCATTGATGGTGACTCAATCGTTACAGACCTTGCAAGGAAAGTTACATTGTTCGCGGGACGCTTTGCTTTAAACTCGACAGTTTTAGACACTCCTAAAGAAATACCCCAAATCCAGTCTTCAGGAGGTCTCGTCTTTTAGGAACGAATATTGTAGGAGATCGAGATGTGGCCTTCTTTATCTGTGGTTTTCTAATTTTTTACTATAGCCGCATTAACGTAGAAACTTAATGATTCTCTGGTCCACTTTTGTCTCTCTTAATCGTGAATTTTCAAGAACCTTGTACTGGGCCTCTGAGAAAACACCTCAATGGGTCGTCCGCTACTCTTAACTAAGTACTGCTGCTCTACTATTTTCCAAAATTAGCACATAAAATGATCGCCTTATACATCAGGCCTGCATTTACATGGGAAATAACACATACACTTGTGGGCTGATTGGCATTCAATTGGATCTTAAATGGGCCACAAGATAACCAAAACTTTGTTCGAACCAATAGCTGGTTATTTCACTCTAGGACAAATTAGTAATCTAGATTATTTAGGTGAGAATAACCTAGTACCTTTTTTCTGAAAAACTTCAAACCATACCTTTGAATTGAAAAAATTCCAATTACTTCTTTACTTACTTGAGTTTAATTGATCTCAAAAATCTAAAATAAATTTAAATTTCCTTAATGTAGTCTAGTATTAATACATGTAGAACTACAATTTGACCAAGTGTCAGCCATTGATTTCACATTGATTGGAAACAATCAATAATGACTATACAAACGTGACTTAGGATGTTAATTAGAATAGAAATGTTCCCCATTCTATGAATTCACACAAAGTATTGTCTAGAAATTTAATGCAAAAAAATCCCATAGAATGTAAAAACATTTCCATAATATGGAGTCTAATGACAGTGGAAAAATTCAACTTAAGTTAAATAAATAAGTGATGAAGAAGTTTCAACTTTGAAATTGTCATCGCCTCAACGGCGTAATTGATAGCGTGTCTGCCCAAGGATTCGAGTCGGGCACTGACGAGGGTAGGTTCGAATCCGATCCGAAACACGAAAAATGTGAATTGGAGTTTTTTTCTGAAAAACTTCAAACCATACCTTTGAATTGAAAAAATTCCAATTACTTCTTTACTTACTTGAGTTTAATTGATCTCAAAAATCTAAAACTAGTACAGTAATCCCTCCGACTGCGCGGTAGTTCCGTTCCAGAAAAACAGCGCGCAGTACAAAACCGCGCAATGTGAACTCTATTTTGTATGAAAATGGGGGGTTCGGCTCCAAATTTTGAAAAAAATTGAAAAAAAAATTAATTTAAAGTTATAATTAAACCAAAATGAATATATACTGCCTGAAAAACATGTATTACTTCATCAACTCTTAAAAAAGAAAACACTTCATAAGTTAACAGATAAATTAACATAAATAACATTTCAAAAAATAACTTCAATTTACAAAAATTATATCAATAATCTGAATTTGTTTAGAATATTCTACCTTTACTGGCTTGAAATTGAATTTGATCTATATTGAACGTTCCAGCCACACAGTTAAAAATAAACTGAATATGTAATGCAAATTGCTACATATATGGGTCATTCTTTTACAAACCGAACATCTTTCTGACCGACACATATTTGATTTGGCTGAAATTTTAAGGCTTTTATATAGAAAAACTTCCAAATTCTCATTTCCCAAGAAAAGAAAGATATACGTGCTCGAGAATTTTTTTGGGTTGGAAAATGGAGCGGTTCTAAATTTCGAGGATTTCGTGATTTTTGGCTTGAAGACTTATTTTCAAAGATTCATAACTTCGGTTTTGGTAATGATAGATATTTTTGTCTGTTTTATTTTAAAGCTAAAAGATGAACTTAAAAAAAAATTGTTAGCTACAAAAATTATTAACAAATTCCTATGTGTAAACAGTTTAGCAATAAGTCAGACTTTCTCTCTGACATCTGCAATTTTGCTCTCTCGTGTACGAGTAGCATTAGAAATAAATCAATTTATCGAGCGCGGAAAGATAAAAATTCCATAAATTTTTGTTGTCCCGCGCTGGATAAATTAATATATTTCTAACAGTAAAACTAATTTCTCCCTTAGTTAAAAACACGTTTTTCTTGAAAATTGAACGTAGAATACGTAGGGCAATCACTAAAAATCGATTTTAACATTTTATTTGTTTATAACAATAGGAATTCGCTAATAATTTTTATTGACTATACTTTTTATTAAAATTCCATCTTCTTACTTTAAAATAAAATAAAACAAAAGCTTACTATCATTAATAGAACCGAAGTAATGAATTTTTGAAAATAAGTCGTCAAACCAAAAATCACAAAATTTAGATCGCCTCTATTTTCCCAAAAAAAAATCCTCGAACACGTATATTTTTTTCGATATCATCATACCAGTAAAAAATTTTTAAGCCAAATCACAAATCCGTCAGTCAGATTTTGTTCAAATCTGTTCGATTTGTAAAAGAATGACCCATGTGGGAAATTTAATTTTTTTTTCATTTTAATTTTACGAAATTCACCTACATATTCTAAAAAAAATTTTAAACGTCGCGCAGTGTGAAATTTTAATCGCGCAGTGCGAAAATTAGTATTGAAAACTCATCTCGCGCAGTGGAAATCACGCAGTTAAAACCCGCGCAGTCGGAGGGATTACTGTAATCTATAGAGCTTACTTACAATGTTATTGCTAATAAAAATACAGACATAAACGAAATTAAGGTATACCCAATAGGCGATTAAAGAGTTTTATTACCTAACACCTAAAGAAAACAAGATGTATACCATTTGATATCAACTGCATATGAGTAGGAAGCTTCAGGTACTCTTGTAGATCAAGTAGATGGAACACAAATTTAGCCTTAGAATTTGACTGTATGATTGATAAACGAAAATAAATATTTTTTACAACTAAAAAAAATTATTATTAACAAACCCATACCTATTAAAGTGAACTTATAAACACAATTAAACAGCAACCAAGATATTCATACGTTTTTAAAAATAATAAAAACGCCTAGCTCTGGAGGTAACCATAAAAACTATTATTCTTGTATGGCCTTTGAACGATTATCGCATTTTGAACTATATCCTCTTCTCTAAAAAAATGTTAGGAAAACTTTGTCAACATCGACTCCATAGCTGCACCTCACCATTCTTCCATTCCTATCAAACAAAATTGCACTAACAAAATAATAATAAAAATGCAACATCAAAAGAAAATCAAAATCCCAAATTAATTCTTTTTATTATTTCTTGATCGGAAATTTGATTTGGACAAAAAAAAAAAACAGAAACAATAAAAATTTTCAAGACACCGAATACGAAAACAAAAAACAATTCTCAAATTATATTATTGCGGTATAATCAAAAAATAATTTAATTTAATACCAAAAAAATACAGCAAAGTATGAATTATCTAAAATGTAGGATTAAACATAAATCTTATAATTTTGAATTCTTTGATGTTACCGATTGTTTTTTTTATTATTACTGAAATCTCTCCTACATTTCACTCCCACTTTTTTTTTAATTGTTGTTCTTTTCACGATTATATGGTTTGATTCGGTGTTTTGATGTTATTGTTATATTGGCTATAGTTTTAAAGTCAAACAAAAAAAGTTGTCTTAAAAAAGAGCAACAAAAACGTAAACTATTACACCGCATCCGGACGGAGGAAGTTGTTTGCAATCGATTGGATTAAATTTCCGATTGAATTGCTCATTATTAGTTTATAGATGATTATGAAAAGTTGACCTTTTTGTTAAAATAAAATAGTTAAGTAGACATAAGTCGAATGAAACAAAAAACCAAGACGACTGGACAGTGGACACGTCTTATTGCTTTGTACAAAACTGGAGTTGAAATCAGTTCTTTACGAACAAATGCGAGTTATAAAGAATTCGTTTATTAGGAGTCACATTAAATGTAATTGTAATTTCAAGCAATACCAGTGTGTATTGCATCGAGGGGTATGGTATTCGATCGATGCTTTGAGTTGGCAATGGAAGTGTTCAAAAAAACGTTTGCTTTAGGATTATTAGTAGTTGTGTGGATTTGGTGAGATCCTAGACGTTTCTTGAGCTCGACGAACAAGAATTGTTGATGCCATAGTTGACAACATTTGCTATCGTATCCTTTTTTGGGTAGAATTTGACCAGCCAGTGAAGCGATCTATCGTAGTTAATATAAAACTTAACCTTAAAAATGTCGATGATGATATGATCAAATTTGTAATTCCCTTATTTAAATTTACCAATCGTAGGTTTTGCGTGTACGTGTATTTTTGATCATTGACACGATTCAAATGATTTAGTCTATATTCTTGTGCTTATTCTTCGTGACCAAAAATAATTGGATGTGATACATTTTCACGTTGCTCGTAAATCGTTGCTCGTTGCTCGTAAGTTTTGGTAAATCTTTCATGTTGAAATTATTAGAATCAAAATATCTGTAGAACTTTCTTCATCAGAATGTTATAATTAATAATCATTAACGGCGTTGTATTTTCCTTTTATGTGTCATATGTTTGTAACCTCTGATGTTGTGTTGAGCTATGGGCGTCAACTGATTCATTGACCATATTAAAAGACTCGTTATAGTCTTCTGATCAAGAAAAATTGAATTTGCTCTTGGCTTTTTTATTAGTAATGCAAAACGACCGTCACTAGGCGCTAACAATTCGGCAATAACAGCGGTACGAAAAGATAATAATTATTCATCATACCAACGACATATTCGGAATATTGATGTTCTAACTGAAAGTTTTGGATGCTGTAGAGCAGTGATTGAATTTTTCGATGGCCGTATACCATTTTCTGAATTTCAGGTGGCTCAAAAAATCATGTGATTGTTTGCCCAAAGTGCTTGTTGAAGCTTTTATGTTGATAATATTCTAGGTAAGATGAATGATATCTATTTGAGACGTTGAGAATTCAGTGGAAGACTATATCACGGTGCCATCAGTCTTTATTAGTCTCTTGAATGTGTAGAAGTGATGCAACCGGAGAAAAAAAGGACGCCAACTACCTAATTTTAACATATACTCAAATTCGCTCATTGCTAATTTTCAACACAAGTTTCTATTGGTCAAAGTGTAATGCTTGATGTTGTACGTATTACTGAGAGGTCATAGTTGGATTCCTCGGTAAATGTTGAAAGGTTTTTCAATAAAGGGCTAATCAATTGTCAACGGTCGACGCTGAAATATTTTGGAGTCGATATAGTGGAAACTGAGTTCACATGTAAAGATAGACGTTAATGAATAAATTAGCTTCCTATATTTGGTTCGACCAAAATATCGAACATTGAGGAGGACTCAACTCCTATTATAGGTGAGTTAATCTGTAAGTACAAAAATATAAGTGCATATACGTCGAAGTATGATGCTCAGTTTAAGAAACCATATGTAAGAATAGTTGTACCGCTGTAAATATTTGGATGGGATCCTTACTGTCGTTTTGATGTGGAGGATATAGTATTGGAATCGCTACCGATTACAAACTGTAATACGTTTTTATAGCCACTAACAAACAAACATCGTCATCTAAAAAAAATTCGCTCTTGCAGTTGAAGAACGATTCTGTCCAGGTTTTGTTCTACATTTTAAGAATGAAAGGATCGACGGATGATCGATGGATGGATGGATTGCCAAGTACTTAGGCTAAAGATGAGGATTTGATTGTTCACTAGCAGAATCGTTACTGATCTAGCCTGATAAAATTCTGAGCGAGTTATGTCTTCCGACAAGGAAGCTACTTAACAAAAATCACGTCACAGTCAACACGTGAAGACTCTAAATACTGTTTCAAGAAGTATAATCGAGACGTTTCTGAATGTTTAATTCTGAGGAGCACATTATAGAAAATGCTCTATATATTAGTATAAACAAGGTGCTTTTGGGATACTTCATTTTTTGTAATGTATCTTTAAGCCCCTAATATTTGTCGTAGATATTAGAATTTTTTACGTTGCTCAAAATGATTGCAAACTTACCGATCAAATATTTTCGGTTGATGATTCCTGCAAAGTCGAACTCATCAAGCTCTTCTGGTTTTACCAATACGCCAATGCGTTAAAGTTGCCAATGATTACAATGACAGTCTCTAGTCTATCGTCAATGGATCGAATGTTACTTTAAATTTATATAATTGTATGCTTGGTCAGAAGCAACATCTGTAGAAATGTGAACCTGTGAACACTTCAATGCTTTTTTAAACTTTTGTGGGCTTAAACTATCGTCAACTATATTTATTTTAGCAAATTATTCTTTTATATGCAGCTGTGACAAAAAAGTCCTTCAGCACATATAAAAACCTTTGTTAAAGTACATGTATTTGTTATATCTGTTTAGATATTTATTACAAAACTAACACGAAACATCAATGAAACATCATTATTGCTGAAAAATTATAACAGATCATAAATTAACATAATTTAGTGAAAAGTCGATATACAATCAGCAAACTACTCAAAATCCTCTCCATTTAAATTTTCGAGAGTATATTAGAAATTCCAAAATATTTGTTTCAAAATTTCGAAAATTCTGTAAAAATTATAATAAAAACAATTGAAACTTTTTTTCAAAAATCCAAAAGTATTTAAAAAATTATAATAAAATTAAAAATTTAAACTTTTTCAAAACTCTAAAAATATTCCGAAAATTCTAACAAAAGCAAAAATACAAGCTTTTTTTAAAATTCATATCTAATTTCAGTGGCTATATTCAGGCAAAACTATTTTGATCACTTAAATTCTCTAAACATTTAAAATCTTCTTCCTCCTCCTCCTTCTTCCTTTTCTTCCTTTTCTTCCTTTCTATCTATCTCTACAGAATCCAAAATTAAATGTAAAATTAAATTTAAATAAAATAAATTTAAAATTAAATTGAATTATTTTTTGACTTAGTCTAATAATATAAAAATATTTTGAAGTAAAAATTATTTAACGTATAGGTACATATGAAATAATAGTAGAATATATTTGATTGGTTTTAGATAGATTATATAAAAATAGATTATATAAACCTTAACATGATATAATATATGGAGACATAAGTATGTAATTGTTCAATAAATAAATAAATAAAAATAATTTCCTGTTCAATCACATTTCATGTCATACGAATTATTAATTTTCTTTTTTCAAAAAATTGGGTAAAAAAATAAATGAAAATCATTCTTTTGTTTGACAACATTTTTTTGACAAACTTATAACGCAATAATCTAGTTTTTGGTCTCACATACCAATCCCGACCATCAAAATTTCTCCAATGTCATTCAATGTTCCTACTCGTAATAACTTACAATGAACGTTTTTTAAGCAAAAAATTATGCAAATTTCCTTGTTTTGCAAACTTGACGATTTTTGACACAATTGCAGTACAGCTATAGAACACATCGTTCTTTCGGCTCTTACAATTGAGGATACCTATTTTTAGAAAAAAAATTTTTAAAATGCCTCCAGCGGTTTTCTAGATTTCGTCGCTTGTGACATCCGGCCGCCATTTTTCTTTACATTTGATACATTTTTCTTTAGCGTTTTTAGAATGGTTATGACAGCTAAAACGTCGAGAAATGCAAAAAAGTAGGGGTACGAATTTCACTTTCGGCTCAAGAATGTAATACTTAGGTCTTTCAGACCGAAGTAATATGAAAATAACATAAGTGCGAGAGAAAAAAAGTTTAAGACTTTTTATTTAGTCCATGATTTTTTTTACTTCCCATGGCTTTTTTAAAAAAAAGCATTGTACTATAAAAAAAAGTTTATAGAGCATGACTTTATTATGGAAAAAGATGGCATTTATACTGAAAAACGTATTTAAAATTACCATACATAACAGTGTAGTTTTTGGAAACTTTATGGTAAAAACAACAACAAATAAGAATTAATAATAATGTAACATGCAAAAATATTCTGAATATTTTGGATACGACATTTGCTGTGTGCGAACTGACGAAATAATGACAGATGACAAATATTAACTGTCAAAATTTTGTTTTTTGGAATTTATATTCACCATAACGAAACGTCAAAATTTGGTATAGCTTCTTAGCATCATCAAATTGTGACAGTAGGCATAACAAATTATTTCAGGAGGAACAACAATTTATTACAAAAGTTTTTTTAAGTGCCAAAGTAATATTTATATTAGTATATATGTTATATATATTTATTAACAGCAAACATAAATATTACGAAGTTTTTCACCTTATGTCAAAATTTTGTTTTTACAAATTTCACCTTCACCAAAAATTGTGTTCTGTCATTATTTCGTCAGTTCGCACCAGGGACTGAAACCGAACCCGAACCTGAACCCAAATGGGTTTAGGTTCGGTCTTTTTATAAACCATGAACCTGAACCCAAACCCGAATCCAAAAACTCAGGTTCGGGTTCATTAATAAATATAAAAAAATATATATTTTCCTACGCAAGTAAGCGTAGAGAGGTTTTTTCAGCTTTGAAATTTGTATTGTCACCACAAAAAACACAAATTTAAAAGAAGAAAATTTAAAAAATACTTTGATTCTTAAATTAAATGAGAATTTTTTTGAAAAATAAATAAAGTTTTTTGACAAATAAATAAAATATATTGTACTCTTTTTCTAAATTTTGAACCCGAACCGAACCCTGAACCGAACCTGAACCCGAACTTTCTATTTTGATTAACCCGAACCTGAACCTGAACCCAATTTTTTCAGGGTTTCAGTCCCTGGTTCGCACACAGCAATTGTTGAAAATGTTTTAAAATATTGCGACGATGATGCATATAGGCTAACATCACCACAGCTCTAGAAACAAAACGTTCTGGATATATAGTGAGCTAATGTTCATCAAAAATTTAATTAAAGGCTTACCAATATCATAGATTTCGCGTAGTTCTAATTATAAAAACAATAAAGAAAGTTGTATCCCAACAAAAATAAATTCTGTTGAAAGTTGTATCCCAACAAAAATAAATTCTGTTGTACGAGAAAAAATAAAAAATTTGTTTACCGGAAGTGAAAACCGGTAGTTGGAATGCCGAAATGTTGTGACCCGTACTTCTTATATACCTCTTAAGTTTAACAGATGTTATGAAGTTTTCAAAAACACAGGTGCTCGAGGACCCCCACCAGTTTGTTTAATATCGCTCAAAAACTAATCAGCGCCTTGCCTTACATATTTGCATATTTTTTTAAAGTATCATCAAAATTCATTTCCGAACGAATGTTGTATGCTCCCAACAAACATAAAAAACATATTGAAAAAACACCTGTTCTACGGTGGACCCCCAACCCTTTGTCCAATGACCCCAAAAGCTGATGAAATCTTTCGCATATTGTTTGAATCCTTCTACCAACGTTTTATGAAAATCGATCTGTAATTGTAGGGATAAAAATCTGTAAAAAAACCTTTAAACCGGAAGATGGTATGCAAAAATATTGGAAACAGTACTAAAACCTTACACACGAAGTCTCAATAAGATCGAAAGCCGGGGTTAGAAGTAATAGAAGATTTAATTAAACTTACAGGTATATTCAGGAGACCCCAGCCATTTTTTTCAATTTTAAAATGAATCCAGATCTTCCATTTTCAAGTGAACTTGGATCATTTAAAAATTATAATAAAATCAAAAATTTAAAATTTTTCAAAATTCTAAAAATATTCCAAAAATTCTTACAAAATCAAAAATTGAAACTTTTTCCAAAATTCTAAAAATATATATAAAATTCAAAAATTCTATTTTTTTTTAAATTCTAAAACTATTGCAAAAATTATAACAAAATCAAAAATTGAAACTTTTTTCAAAATTCTAAAAATATTCCAAAAATTAGAATAAAATCAAATATTTAAACTTTTTCTAAATTCCAATAATATTCCAAAAATTCTTAAAAATTCAAACTTTTTCCAAAATTCTAAAAATATTGCAAAAATTATTACAAAATCAAAAATTGAAACTTTTTTCAAAATTCTAAGAATATATATAAAATTCAAAAATTCTATTTTTTCAAAATTCTTAAAATATTGCAAAAATTATTACAAAATCAAAAATTGAAAAATTCCAAAAATATTCCAAAAATTCGAATAAAATCAAACACCTAAACTTTTTCTAAATTCCAATAATATTCCAAAAATATTTGAAAATTCAAACTTTTTCCAAAATTCTAAAAATATTGCAAAAATTGTTACAATATCAAAAATACAAACTTTTTTCAAAATCCATAAAATATTTCCAAAACTATAACAAATTCAAAAATGTCCATGTCCAGTAGACATGACCTAACTTATCAAGTTGTTATTTTTATCCCTCCCACCGACTAATTATGTTCCATTTGACTCGAATATGATGTATGTATATGCAGTTTTTCTGAAATCGGAAAATAATTACCCACCGCGCAGTGGCGTCGAAGATAAGAAAATTAGCAGAATAAAAGGATTTTTTAATTTTATCAGATATAATCATCTTAAAACATAATATATCTCATAATTTTAATTTTTTTATTAAAAGTTTATTAATTTACGATTCCAATGAGCCTAAGTATATAGAAAGCGATCTTAGGAAAGCGTTTTTATCGAATTTCTTCTTCTTGAATCCAAAAAGAAATTTCAGCGAAAATTCAGAAAAAATAAATTTTTATGTTAGATTTAGACTTTATTTGAGCGACCCTTTAATGCGCAGCATTAAAACAAAAAAATGAAAAAAAAATAAAATGAAAGGATATCGAAAAAGAAGTTACGGTTACTACGGGCTGTTTATGATCTCAAATTTGGAAAGACCACAACACCGATGTTTCGCTGTTCAACAAATTTCAGAAGGCATGGGACGATGGTAAAATTAATCCAAAAATGTTCAAAAGTGGAAAATCGGACAAAAACTGGGAAACAAAATACCAAAACACACGTGTGAAGCTCTAGTAATTTTTTGTCATGAAGAGTTGAAAAAATCACACCCACGCAGCGACTATAAAGAATTTTTGGAAGTTACATTGAGTTTTCTTGGCGAAACCATTGAGAATTACAAATTCAAATTCAATTCCAGGTCCGACAAGTCACGCCCGCTGGATGGCTAAGGCCATTTATCTCCTGAAGATATTTATGTTTCGTAATCAGTATGATATTGCAGTTGGAGATTTAAATAAAGTTCGACGTCTGCATTTTTCTGATTATGTTGTATGTAAAAGTATGGTTCAAATGCATAGATTGAACAGCAGCCGCAAATCAGGATTGGATTTCATCAAATCGGCCATCGCTTATAAAAAATTGACAAAAGAGTTTCAGAAGAAATGTTGAGCAAAATTTGTTATCATCTTCACTACTTAACGGAAGAAAATATTGGCATGGCTTTTTTCGACCCAGAGATTTCATTTGATGAAAAACGAAAAATGGTTCAACACCTTGAGGTCCCAGCATGAGACATCCCCATCGCACCCCAAACTCGCAAAAAAGATTTTGACGCAGTCAAACATATGCGACTTTTTGCTAATAAGAACATCAGTGATTTTGTCACAAAGAAAACTCAGAATTTTTTTAATCGATTTAGAATTTGTATTGACTTTTTGCTACATGACCCATCGGAATGGTCAACGAATGAAGATTTCGTCAAAGCCACGTTGTTTTGCCAAAGATTGCATGTAATTGTTAATGTTAATTGACCGCCGAACGCGATGTTAAGCTGATGACGGAATAACCCAACATTCTAACTAAAGACGAGGAAGGTACACAATACACCATTCAGGTGGTCGAAAACTACAAATCCAAATACTCATCATACAATAAATCTAGTTTAGTGCATTGATTTTTTTGGAAAAATGTTGCTTTTGAATAAAAATTATTACAAATTTAATCATAATAGTACATTATGATGCTAGGACGTAAAGCTAAAGATTTTGGACGGATGTGGAGTTTGCAAATCGAGGCGCTAGCCGAGATTTGCCCCCACATTAAGTCCAAAATAGCTTACGTCCGTGCATCATATACTATTTTTTATTCGCCGCAAGCAAAATATTTTAAGAAAAGTTGTTTATTCTAAATTAAAATTATAAATTTTCATAAATTTTAAAATAAAAATATGTGGAACAAGTAACCTTTGACAAAATATTTATTATTTTTTCCAAATTATTGTGTAGCTATGACAACAAATGATAACAACTATTTTAATTGGATAATGAAATTTTGAATTTAAGGGTTGCTCTGATAAAAATTTTTATTTTTCATAGAATTTAAACAAATACAAATGCTTTTTACTTTTTTGGACGTAGCTATGACAACAAAATAAATAGTTGAAAAGTGATACTTTAAAGCCGCAAATCACAGTAATAAAGCAACACTTTAATACGTAGGCGAATAAAAAAATTATTTTTTTCTCTTTGAAAAAAAGATTGTTATAAATTAAAGGCTCGTATATCTAAGAAGAAAAATTAAGATAAAATCGCTTTCCTAAGATCGATTTCTACATACTTAGGCTCGTTGGAATCGTAAACTAATAAGCTTTTAATAAAAAATCAAAATTATGAGGTATATTATGTTTAAAGGTGATTATATCTGATAAAAATAAAAAATCCTACTATTCTGCTAATTTTCTCATCTTCGACGCCACTGCGCGGTGGGTAATTATTTTCCGATTTCAATAAAACTGGATGCACTTCATATTCGAGTCAAATAGAACATAATTAGTCGGTGGGAGCGAAGAAAATGACGGTTTGAAAATTGTTCATACATATCTGATCATGCCTAATGACCAACCTTGTAAGGCAAAACTTTGCGTATCGTAATGAAGGCCATTTCGATACGCATTTAGGTATCGAAATGACTTTATTTTAGACGCAAAATAGAAAAAAATGTTTTCCAACTCAGAAGAAACTTTTGAATGTAAAATAAGTAAATAATTTTTAATAACTATTTTTATTTTCTTTAACCTACATATATAATTTGTATGATATTTTAAAATGTTTATTCAATAATAAAATATGTGTAATTTAATGTTAAAATACAATCTTTTACTTTATGATTCCATAATAAAATAACATAATACGAACATAATACTTCTGCAGTCAAAAGTTCCTAAATAGATTTAGTTATTTATACGGCTTTTTTGTTTGCAATCGAGACTGTCAAATTATTTTTTATAAGAGTGACAAGTGATTACTAAAAGTGATAAATAAACATTTCATTTGTTTATGCCATCTAATACAAAGAAAATAATTGCAGAAGTGTTTTCCTATTCAAAAGAAACTTCTGTTTGTAAAATAAGTAAATCATTTTTAACAATTGTATTTATTTTATTAATTGTACTACATATATAATTTTTATAATATTTTAAAAAGTTCATTTAATAATAAAATATTTGATATTTAACATAAAAAAAAATCTCTTAGTTTATAACGCAATTTTTATAATTTTCCTTCAGAACAAAAAAAACTGATTCCCGACAGTCATATGCACAACGAATTTTATCTTTAAAACAAAAAATAACGCGTGTCCTAAACTTGCACAAGTAGATAGATATAAAATAAGCTTCAATTTAGTTTAAATAAAAAAGGTGTAGCGCCATCTTTTCCTCAATTACACCGTTTTTTTCTTTTGCTACACCGCTAAAAATTATTTCAAAAAATTAACAGTGTACATTTTTTAAAACTTTGTTCTAATACCTATTTAACGACATATCATTTGTGAAAATCGATAGAGTAGTTTTTCTACAATCGCTCGTCAAAATTCACTCACCTCATAAAATAACAAAAAATTGAGGGGCGCCCTGTGAAGACCCCTGGTCGAAAAAAAAAATCTAAGAGAACTTGTATTTTTTATTTTTGAAAGACTATCTATAAACAAAAAATAATCAAAATTAAAATGATCAAGTCAAAACGTTGTTGAATCTTCGTGAAATTGCTCATAATAATAATAAAATTTCATGTCATACAAATAATTAATTTTATTTTTTTCCATAAAATGGGTAAAAAAATAAATAAAACCTTTCTTTTGGCACACTTGACAACATTTTTTTGACAAACTTATAATGCAATAATCTAGATTTTGGTCTCACATACCAATCCCGACCATCAAGATTTCTCCAAATTCAATGTTCCTACTCGTAGGAAGGGTGGGAAGGGTGAGTTTTCTGCATAGGATTCTGATGAAACTTTGGCAAATGATACAGGTTCACTTAAAAATGGAAGATCTGGATTCATTTCAAATTTGGACAAAATGGCGGGGGGTCTCCCGAACACCTCTAAGTTTAAATCTTGAATAACTTCTGATCCCGGGCTATGATCTTATTGAAACTTAGTATATAAGGTTTTAGTACTGTTTCCAATATTTCTGCATACCCGCTTCCAGTTTGTCACTTCCGGTTAAAAAGTTTTTTTTTTCAGGTGTTTATCCCTACTGTAGCCTACAATTTTCGATCAATTTTCATGAAACGTTGCTAAAAGCTTTTACATAACATGAGAAATATTTTATCAGCTTTTGGAGCACATTGGATAAAGGGTTGGGGCGTCCACCATACAACAGGTGGTTTTTTAGACAAAGTTTTTATGTTTGTTGGGAGCATAAAACATTCATTCGTGAATGAATTTTGATGACACTTTGGAAAAAGATGCAAACATGTATGACAAAGAACTGAAGAACTGAGTTTTTGAGCGATAGTGAACAAAGTGGTGGGGGGTCCCTGGAGCACCTGTTTTCTTGAAAGCTCTATATCATCTGCACCTGATAAGCGAATTGGATGAAACTTGGTACTTGAGTATGTAGTACGGTTCACAATAGTTCTGCATCCCAACTTCCGGTTTTTCACTTCCGGTAAAAAAATTTTTTTTGTACTTTTTTGAAGTTTTTTCAGTGTCTTTATGCACACTACAGCCTACAATAATGAAGTGATTATGATGAAACTTATGAAATAGGGTTCCAATTAGTGTGAAAAGATAATTATCATGTTTTGGGATACATTGATCAAAGTGGTGGGGGTCTACCATACAAATGCTGACTTTTCACACTTTGTTTTTTAAGTTTGTTGGGAGCATACAGACTTCATTCATTAATTTATTTTAATGACACTTTGGAAAAAGATGGAGACTTAAGTAACAAAGAACTAATTAGTTTTTGAATAATATTGGAATAAGTGATGGGAGTCCTCCCGAAAACCTGTTTAATGTGTCACACTTTTTTCAATGTTTGTTGGGAGCACACTGCATTCGTTCGTGAACGAATTTTGATGACACTTTGGAAAAAGATGCAAACATGTATGGCAAAGAACTGATTAGTTTTTGAGCGATAGTGAACAAAGTGGTGGGAGGTCCCTGAAGCACCTGTTTTTTTGAAAGCTCAATAACATCTGCACCTGATAAGCGAATTAAATGAAACTTGGTACATGAGTATGTAGTACAGTTTACAATAGTTCTGCATCCCAACTTCCGGTTTTTCACTTCCGGTAAAAAAAATTTTTTGTACCTTTTTGAAGTTTTTTCAGTGACTTTATGCACACTACAGCCTACAATAATGAAGTGATTATGATGAAACTTATGGAATAGGGTTCCAATTAGTGTGAAAAGATAATTATCATGTTTTGGGACACATTGATCAAAGTGGTGGGGGGTCTACCATACAAATGCTGACTTTTCACACTTTGTTTTTTAAGTTTGTTGGGAGCATACAGACTTCATTCATTAATTTATTTTAATGACACTTTGGAAAAAGATGGAGACTTAAGTAACAAAGAACTGATTAGTTTTTGGATAATATTGGAATAAGTGGTGGGGGTCCTCCCGAAAACCTGTTTAATGTGTCACACTTTTTTCTATGTTTGTTGGGAGCACACTGCATTCGTTCGTGAACGAATTTTGATGACACTTTGGAAAAAGATGCAAACGTGTATGGCAAAGAACTGATTAGTTTTTGAGCGATAGTGAACAAAGTGGTGGGAGGTCCCTGAAGCACCTGTTTTCTTGAAAGCTCTATATCATCTGTACCTGATAAGCGAATTGGATGAAACTTGGTACATGAGTATGTAGTACGGTTCACAATAGTTCTGCATCCCAACTTCCGGTTTTTCACTTCCGGTAAAAAAATTTTTTTTGTACTTTTTTGAAGTTTTTTCAGTGTCTTTATGCACACTACAGCCTACAATAATGAAGTGATTATGATGAAACTTATGGAATAGGGTTCCAATTAGTGTGAAAAGATAATTATCATGTTTTGGAACACATTGGTCAAAGTGGTGGGGGGTCTACCATACAAATGCTATCTTTTCACAATTTGTTTTTTAAGTTTGTTGGGAGCATACAGACTTCATTCATTAATTTATTTTAATGACACTTTAGAAAAAGATGGAGACTTAAGTAACAAAGAACTGATTAGTTTTTGGATAATATTGGAATAAGTGGTGGGGGTCCTCCCGAACACGATAGTGAACAAAGTGGTAGGGGTCTTCCAAGCACCTGTTATTTTGGAAGCTCAATAACTTCTGTACCTGATAATCGAATTGGATAAAATTTGGTACATACACAGTTAGTACGGTTTACAACAGTTCTGCATCCTAACTTCCGCTTCGTCACTTCCGATAAAATTTTTTTTTACTTTTTCTAGTACAACAGAATTTATGTTTGTTGGGATACTACTGCCTGCTTTAATATTTTTATTATTAGAACTACGAATTACGAAGTCCATAATATTGGTTAGCTTTTAATTAAAGTATTTTATGGATATTAGCTCATTATATATTCAGAACACTATGTTTCCAGAGCTGTGGTGAAGTCAGCCTATGCATCAGCGTCGCAATATTTTTATTTGAATTCTTGTATGAAAAATTATATTAATAAAGGATAAAATATTAATTATGAATTATTTATGTAATTATTATAAAATTTATAATAATTATCTATATTTTATTTTAGTTTGAATCAAAATTATAAAACAAAATATATACTGATATTGATTTTAAATGAAATGGCGATTGAAAACTTCATATTTGCAATATCAAAATTTGACGTCTCATGTTGTTTTATGAAAATTATGCAAATTTTATATAAACTTTAAGAAAAAAAAATCATTCTTTTCTCACAAATTTATTGCAAAATAATTGATAATTAAAATATGGTATAATTTTATATATTAATTGTATATAAATTATTATAAAATAAAATACATTTTTGATTTTAAGATTGAATATTTTCACAAACAAAAATTATAAATACCCTAAAAAAATTTCTAGAACATAAACTTGATTTTTATAAAAAACTATTATATATTACACCATAATTCTTAATAATAATTTATATGGTATTTTAATTTGTATTTAAATTATTTAAAAAGAATATATGATATTTTATAATAATTTTGTTTATAAAAATAGCCGTTTGAAAGATCTCCAAAACATATTTGTAGAGTTATTATGAGGTTTTTTATGACAACGTTCTCAGAATCGCAATTAAGACATTCCTCTTAAAAAAATTGTCATAACAAAAATAATCATAGCTAAGACCTCTTTACTCAGAATCAGCCTCTTAATTACTTGAATCTTTTGTTCATCGTGATAGTAATGTAATGCTTCTTAATTGAAAGCTAAATATATAAATAAATTTTTAAGTAAAAAATATAAACAAAATTCTACACTCTGACAACCTATAGATGCAAAAAGTTGAGACGCTGCGAAGTTGATGTTGAATACGCGAGCTAATGCCCGATTTATAGTCGGTAACTTTAACTTAACGTTTTGTATCAAATGTTTATTTCGAATTTTAGTGGAGTCAAATTAGAAAAAAAAAGTGATATATTTGATGTAAGAGCAAAGTTGAATTTTTGTTTTGTTTTATGTTAAGGACATAAAAGTTAGTTTAGGCATGTAATTATTTAGCAAATTTGGAGGTCCGGAAGTGCCTCAAAAATGGCAAAAACTGGTTTTTTGGTGTTTTTTGAGTAGTTCGCTTCACTATTTTTGAAATATTTCGGGCTCTAATGATCATAAAAAAAAACAAAAAATGCAAAATGTTTGTGATTAAATTTCAAATCCATCTAGGAGGGTTAGATACTTTAAAAGTGTAACCTAACCTCAAAAAACCGAATCGCGTGACTTTTTTTTTTTTTTACTAAATTTATGATAAGGGGCGGAAAAATCGTCGAATTTTCATGAAAATTTCAGGAAACATGTATTTTAATAGTCTCAATATGGGATTTAATTTTTAGGAAAAAATTTTAATTTTTTCGGCTACAATTGGCATTTTTCGTTAAATTTGGCAAATGGTGCCATTTTATGAGAAGTCATCCAAAATAAAATTTTTTTTTTTAATCTGTACTTTTTTTTATCTACTTTAACCTAAGTATAATCAAAATTATGTTGCCTTAATTTAAATGCCTATTTTTGGGCATGAAAAAAAAAACATTAATTTTGGCATTTTTTTGACATTTTACCATATATACGGTGTTATTTATGCTATTATCATGTATTTTGCATAGAAGTGAAATATGCAATTCAAATTAATAAAAAATATTTTTTTAAATTATACATAACCTACAAAACTTTTTTTTCTTGCAATGCCCTAAATTGCATTTGGTAAATAATTAAAATGTTATTACAATTATTGTAAACATTTGATATGAGATTTTGAAAAAATGTAATATTCAATTTTTTTCAAACATATTTCAAACATATGAAATACACAGCATAAATAATTTTACGCCAATTATGTTTTCAATTGAAAATTCTATATGCGTTATTATGGTTTTCCATATTATTCACTGTTTGTGTGCTTTTGTCACTTTTGAATTAAAATGCAATATTTAAAAATATACTTTTTGCTGTTTATTTTAAAATTTTTAGTTTATTAATAATAATATAAACTTTCTTATAGTAACAATTTGAATTTGATTTTTTATTTTATTGAATATCGATTTCGACTTACGCCATCCTCAGTTTAAATTATTATTACAATTTTTGCTTAAACTATTACTTATATACTACTTCAACTGCTATTTTTTATTATTATGTCGTATATTTTGTTAGTTTAATTTTAATTATTTACCAAATGCAATTTAGGGCATTGCAAGAAAAAAAAGTTTTGTAGGTTATGTATAATTTAAAAAAATATTTTTTATTAATTTGAATTGCATATTTCACTTTTATGCAAAATACATGATAATAGCATAAATAATACCGTATATATGGTAAAATGTCAAAAAAATGCCAAAATTAATGTTTTTTTTTTCATGCCCGAAAATGGGCATTTAAATTAAGGCAACATAATTTTAATTATACTTAAGTTAAGGTAGATAAAAAAAAGTACAGATTAAAAAAAAAATTTTATTTTGGATGACTTTTTTAATAAAATGGCACCATTTGCCAAATTTAACGAAAAATGCCAATTGTGGCCGAAAAAATTAAAATTTTTTCCTAAAAATTAAAGCCCATATTGAGACTATTAAAATACATGTTTCCTGAAATTTTCATGAAAATTCGACGATTTTTCCGCCCCTTATCATAAATTTAGTAAAAAAAAAAAAAGTCACGCGATTCGGTTTTTTGAGGTTAGGTCACATTTTTAAAGTATCTAACCCTCCTAGATGGATTTGAAATTTAATCACAAACATTTTGCATTTTTGTTTTTTTTTTATGATCATTAGAGCCCGAAATATTTCAAAAATAGTGAAGCGACCTACTCAAAAAACACCAAAAAACCAGTTTTTGCCATTTTTGAAGCACTTCCGGACCTCCAAATTTGCTAAATAATTACATGCCCACCAACTTTTATGTCCTTAACATAAAACAAAAAAAAAATTCAACTTTGCTTTTACATCAATATAAAATGCTAATTTGACTCCACTATTTTATTATTTTAAATTTTGGTTTTAAAATCAGTTTGTTACTTTTAAGGAATTGATTGATTTATAAAATTGATTACATAACCAAAATTAATATCAAATCAAACGTCAAAGAATTCGCAATTTCTTCTTACCGACTATAAATCAATATTTTATAGTGTCTTAAGTTATGGTTAAGTTAAAGTTAACGTTAAGTTAACGTTACCGACTATAAATCGGGCATAAAACGCAATTCCAGATTTTCAAAACCAACCATTTGTTAGTTTTAAGTTTTTGGATTTGGATACATTCATTTGTTAGTGTAATTTGACAAATAAAATACGCCTATTGTATTTGGATGGTTCCTTGGATTTAAAGACTTTATGGGCGTTATATAGGCGTTAATAGTAGATTATACACCAAGACAGAAGAGGGCATGTTTTTCTCCCGAGGTGTGTTTGGAGCCCGTGGTCGAAGCCTGAGGGCTACATATCACTGAGGAAGATAACATGATCTCTCCCAAGGTGTATATACTACTTTTTTCACGACCACAATATAATCATGATATTAAAAACTATGTCTAGTCATTTAAAGAGAACAAAAATTATTATTTTTAATCTTCATCATAATAGGCGGTTTTTATACAAATTTGTTTGATCGTAAAAAATTTTTCTCTCCATGAAAACCTTCATTTTTGTCATGGTGTGTTATTTTTTACTCCCTAGGGAGTAAAAGATGCAATCTGGTCCCTCAAATGAGGGAGCGGAATTGAACTTTATATACAACTAGTGCAAAAAATTGATTTCAATTATTTAACTTATGCTTATAATGTTTTGTTCACGTCACAATCTTCAAAACCGTGCCAAAATAGTAGTATGGCATGCCTCTATAGCATTAACTGTTGACTGTTATAGCACGAGTGTCTTCACGATTTTTTTCCTTTCTTCATATGAGGCAATCTCAACTGTCTTAACTATCGATGTTATCTAACTAAATTATATACTGTAATGGTATCAAATTTTGACGAAAAAGTTTTTCTAAGACAACAAGAGGTAGCCAGACACCACGAAAGCCACAAATTTGTAAGTTTTGATTTGATCGAAAAAACATCTAAGCACGTTCAGATTATTTTATCATATAGTACTTATAACACTACCTGTGGTAAGAAAGCTAGGTATTTGACATATATTTTTGTAGACGCAGAACTTAAAACCATCTGGTTCACGTTTATGCAAATGGCTAAGCTGCAAATGTTGTGTAAATTAATTCAAAAAGCACCATTTAGTGTATTGTGATACTCTACGAAAATTCTTGTTTTTCCTATGACTCACAGAAAAATTATTTGATTTTTATGCGAAACATGAAAGCCCAACCCTCTTTTATTCAAAATTAACAATAACATTAAACTACAAAAGATTTGATATTTTTAGATTTCGTTATATGTATATATACAATGAGAAAGCGATTTTCACAATAACAGCTTCCATTTAAAAAAAGAAGAAGGGTGTTTTTGATTGAGTGTCATTGAAAACAGATTTTCATTCAAGATTTCAATTAAATAAAATGAATTAACGTACATTTACCCTACCATTTATCTTATTTCGTGACTACCATTTTGCAAATTTAAATAATCAATGAAATCAGCAATTAAAATTCTAGCGTTGTCGACCGAAAACCGACTGTGCATTTAAATCAAAAAAATTTACCAATATTTGAAAATTGAGGTGAGATGGAGGATCGGCGTTGTAAGCCCCTACGCTTTAATAAAGGTAGTGTTAAGCCCGGATTGAGACAATCTCAGGAAGTGAGACATCCCCACGATTTGTGACGAAAATAATTTCTTAGAGGCACCATTTACACACACTATTAGAGACACGATCATTTTTGTAATTTATGCAAATATCGCTAAAATGTAAAATTCTGAATTCTTTTACTAATTTTCTCTAACACCAAGATTCAGTTTTTTGAAGTTGTATATATTTTTTTTACAAGTGCAAATGAAATCAATTTTTTGTCAGCAATCGTATTTCTGATTAAGAAAAATCTAAATTATGAAAAAATCGATATTAACCAATTTGTGTTAAAGAATTTTGTGATTGTGGCCAATTTATGTGTCATTATCAAGAAAAAATTAAAATCTGTAAATTTTTTTTTCGTTGTAAATATTTTTAACTGGAAACTATGTACGAGTATGTAAGTTCCATAGAGAAAATCGGATGGTTAGGATAATTTTTTTAATTTGTTTACAATTTTATGTTTTTTTATCATTTTCATTTTCATGTTCGATGTTTTTTTGTTTGTTATAATACGAAATTGCTTTAAAGTAATTACTAATTAGTAAACGGGTTGGGGTGATTTGTCGTGTTATCCTTAATTGTTTACAATCCTAATGAAGATCTGGAATAAATATACGAAACAGGAATTCATTTGTATTAGAACTTCAGCAAGAATTACATATTTTACAGTACAATGAATTTATATCGTATATATTTATATTGAAAACGAAATCACGAGCTGTTAATAGTTTATAGTTTTTATTATTTTTAATATAAACAACAATTACTTGCTATAAAGCTTATATTATCGTTTTATCTTTATTACTTCTTACACAACAACCACTTTTATTTTATTCATATTTGCCACTTAATTTTTTTTTTGTTTTATATTAATGCACTCAAAAATCATCTAAGACAAAAAAACTATAAACATTAGACAATAAGTTTATACGACCGCAAAAAAAAATAATAAAACAAAGGGGAATAAAATGGTACAAATAAAATAATAACACAAAGTGTGGCATGTGTGAACAACAAACAACAACAAATAAATTACAATATTAATTTTTTAAGTTTTAAAATAAAAGTCCGCGGCTTCTTTTGATGTTATTAATGTAAACATTTTTTTTTTGTAATTTTTTTTTTATGAGAACGAACAAAAAAAATAAACAATAAAAAATTATAAGATGATCAGTTTTTTAAGATCAATATCAAAGAGACTACCGAGTGGGTCATAACTTGTAATAGGGGTTGAATCAAGCAATATGTGTAAGTGTTTGATTAAAATGTTTTGAAATTGTTAAAACATGCTATAGATTGAGGAAATTAACATTGTTGAAAACATTGCAGAAATCTGACCGTTAAGCTAGATATTTGGCTCCTGCCAAGAGATATATTAAGACTGAATGTTGCTATATAGATAAAATTCGTGCTCTGGACAATCCAAAAAGTTGATTTTTGAATCGGAACGTTTTTGATTGGTTTTATACTTGGCGTACAAGTTGTATAGGTGAAATAAAAAATACGTATTTTTTATAAAAATTTTAAAGTGTTTAGTTTGAGAACAGGGTGGTCCGACATATTTCTGGAAATTCAAACATAGGGGGACTTTGAAATCAAAATGCAAGATATTAGTGGTTTTATGAGCGTTAGAATGATAATTGACCGGCCTAGTGAATAAATAAACCGTAAAGCTTTTGCGTTCACTGTTAAATAAATATTAAAAAATCATTTTTTTAAATATGTCGCTGATGTCGTCGGTCAAACATTTTTGACCGAAAGTTCCAATTTTACCCTAAAACATACTAAAATTAATATATAGCGTTTTTTATATATGCATAGATATTAATTTCTGAAGGTGTCCATCTCAGCTCAGGTCAAGAAATTTTAGTTTTAGATGAAATTCTTGATCTGGGCGATCGATGGTGAACCCGACTAAAATTTTTAAAGATGGCGTTTATGCCGTAAGTCAAGTTTTGTTTCAACTTTTTTCGCAATATAAAGGTTCAAACCTTACTAGATACAATATGCCAAAATTTTAAGGCTGGAACTTTCACATAGTGAAAGAAAAATTCAAAAAATGCTTGACCACGACATCATCGCCATCTCTACACATTTTTTTTCATAGTATTTTTTAACAGTGTGAATAAAGAGTTTACTGTGTATTTTTTGTTTAAAAAATCTGTAAAGCCTAAATTTTTTTTTGTCAGCTGGAGTTAAAATATATATATAATTATATAATTATATATATAATTATATTTATAAGGAGTTCGCTTATATTTTCTGTATTACTTTGAAGAGCGAGAGCAAAAACTACGTTTCAATGCATAATAAACTCATAAAAAAATTTTGAATTGAAAATTAACTCAGTCCCAAAAAAATGTATATTGAAATGGCTCTCGATCTATGTACTCCTCTGTATTTTGTCATCGACTCCAAATCTATCACTAGCATCGATCATGCACATATTGACTTCAACCAACTCAAAGTTGCTGAAGTCGAATCAGCCTCCAAAAAGGGGCATATTAGCATTATATTAGGCGTACAGAGCAGATTATAGCGAATAAGAAAGGACAAACGAATTGAAAGAATTGGTTCCGAACGTCTTTGTTTAGCAAAGCCACATTTTGGCAGTTGGGTTGAATTTTTCAGGTTAAAAAAAACCATTAAACACAGAACTAATTCTAGAAGTAGATTCGCAGGGGTAAAAATACATGAATCTCGTCTCCAGATCACTATACTTTTCCGTACTGAAGCCATTGTCGTTCTATGTATTTTGACACATTAAATTTGATTCTGCCCGTTATAACTTTATGCCCAGAAAACACATTTACGTAATTGTGATATCAAAATGACATCACGCTAAGTCACGTCTTATGTAAGATCTGGGTCATATATGAGTCATATGTATATCATTATTTCCCACTTGTTTACGTAAGAGCATGACATAACAATAATGATATAACTATGATATAAATGTGATGTCTGTGGAGATATTTATGACGTTGTTATGATATAAGGTTGATATCATAGTAATATAATTTTTTTTTGTGATGTATTATATTTTTAATAAAACAAATTTAACAACAATTGAAAAACAAATTTATAACAAAAACACTTACCCGTCAGTCATTCATTGGTCATTACTCATTACGTACCTGCTAGGATTCTATAACCTGCTTGGAAGCAATAACTAACTATACGCAAAATTTTTCAAACTATATACAATTAAAATGGATACACCTCTAGTGAAATTTAACAAAATCATAATAAGGTCATATTTAAGTCCAAATTATGACATCATATCGAAGTCAAATTTAAGATCAGTGTGATGTCATGAAAGCATCATGTAAATGATACCAGGATATAGTCATGACGAGTGTCATTTTTATGTCAAATTTACGTAACAACTACATCACATATATATGACGTTCGTGTGATGTCATATTTACGTCTTGTGTTCACTGGGTGAGGATTAAAAAACTTTCATGAATGGCGTTGTGTGAACCAGGTACGAACGATGCCTGATTCTAGATTTCTACATCGTAAACTACTACTTTACCCGTGAATTCCATTATTGTAATAACGACATTACCCACCGTTATGAGAGCATACCGTTATTAAACATATTATTAAAGTCTTATAAAAATTACACTCTTGCTTGCGATAGTTTGATGTAATTATAAATATTTGAGAAGATACATTAGTTTATAATAAGAAAAATCGATTAAAAATTGTAAACGAGTTTTTCTCAAAACGATTTTTTTAAACCTGCCGCATCGATAACTCGAGCAATTATTCCTTTCCTTACCTTTCTGCATAGGATCTTGATGAAACTTTGGCAAATGATACAGGTTCACTTGAAAATGGTAGATCTCGTTTCGTAGATTCATTTCAAATTTGGACAAAATTTCGGAGGGTCTCGCGAACACCTCTAAGAAATCTTGAATAACTTCTAATCCCGGCTTATGATCTAATGGAAACTTGGTATATAAGGTTTTAGTACTGTTTACTTCCAATATTTCTGCATACCAACTTCCGGTTTATCACTTCCGTGACAAACGTTGGTAAAAGCTTTCAAGTAACATGAGAAAGATTTTATCAGCTTTTGGAGTACATTGGGTTGGAGGGTCCACCATAAAACAGGTGTTTTTCCCTCTTTGTTTTTTATGTTTGTTGGGAGCATACAACATTCGTTCGTGAATGAATTTTGATGACACTTTGGAAAAAGATGCAAATATGTATGGCAAGGAACTGATAGATTTTTGAGCGATAGTGAACAAAGTGGTGGTGGGTCTCCCGAGCACCTGTTTTTTGAAAGCTGTAACGAAGTAGTCTGGTGATCAACGAAGCTCTTGTATAATTCCCTGATTTAGAGATACACTACTTTCTCACACGCATCAAATTTGCTTAACGGAGACTTTCATAATTATTTTCGTTTTCCTTTAACCATATTTTCTTGAACTCAAACCATAAATGCCATCTACAATAGTTTCCGTATCAAAAAAGATTGTCCTAAAACAGTTGTGCTATTTCCCAGTGTAATTTCGAATATTCAATTTGTAATCTTTAATCGCCATAAAATTAGCATGAAAGTTGTAAAATACCATGGATTCGTAGTTGCGCTATTCCCATATAGATTTCCTACGATCGTTTCGTAATCGATGTTTCTGTTTTTAATTAGTGTCCTATTTTAATACCCGGTGATTCTAAGAATTTGGTTGCTGGGTGCAATAAAGCGAAAAAACGATGGGGTATAATAAAACGAAATTTCCCTAATCTGAATTCTCTATATTTCCCAAGGGATGGGAGGAATCAGTCAATGGATTACGTCTCGGTTGTCGTTGTGTCATGATCTTTTGAGGTGCTTTTGCTTCATTTTATATAATGGGATTTCCTACAATCGTTTCGTAATAAATATTTCTGTTTATAATTTCCTACCCGTTTTAGTACAAGTCGGTTGTGAAGATTCTTTAGTGGATACACATATTGAAAGAAATGTCCAACAAACAAACTTATTGTGTTTATCGATTGGTGATGTAAATACGGTCGTTACTTTTGCCTATAAAGACGCCTAGCCGCGTATAGAGGCTCTCTTAGTCGGCCTTTTGGTCTAAACATTAACATCTGTTTTGGTTTTTGTTTTTGACGTGTACATGAAAAACATGTGTGTGATTTGTTTCTTGATCCCACGGGAACTTAAAAATTAAAAATAATTCTAGTGAAAACAAACAGAAAAATTCTAATAATCCAACCTAAAAAAAAAAATATCTGAGTGAATTGCAAATTGTATAATTACATTCATTAGTGACGATTGACCTATCAATCTAGATTCTTGTTAGAAAAAAAGTTCTTTTTTGTTAAAATGAGTGGACGTGATATGATCACGAGAAGTTTGTAATCAAAATAATATAGTTTATAAAAGCAATTTCGCTTAACATAATTAAATAATAAAATAAAATCAGGTGTTTGTTATACGGAATAAAATGTGTTCTGGTCGATTCTGTGATACTCTACATGTACACAGATACTTAACATTAGTAAAATAGAACAATTGAAGTGTTCGTATAGAGTAAACCAAAATTCACTGTTTCTTTGTTTTTGGTTGACTAGTTTATTTAATTTATTTACGGTGAATTATCAGAACAATTTTAATTCCGATTAAAATTACCAAAAATCTTAAGTTAAAATAGTTAATTATAGTTTTGTGTTAATATAAAAATAAACTCTTTAAAATTATTTATTTAATTTATTGACAATAAATGTTAGTTCAATTATACTTCCACAATTAAGGAATATTAGTAAAAATACAAAAAGAAAATTAAACACAAAAAATTTGTGATAGTTATAGTTTTGTGCTAGTTTAAACTAAGCCTAGTTTTTTCTTCAAATGTGTAAATCTGTATAACAGTAAAATTTGTTCCATCGTAATAAATATTTGCATATTACAACAAAAATTATTTAAATAATAAAAAGAAAGGTCAAAAGGACAAGATTTTTTTTGTGTTGATGTGTATCGATTATGTGATCACGCCTTTTGCTTTTTTGGATTGATCGCGTTTTGCATTTGCAAAGTCCACGGTTCTCCGCGGCTTCAATAATTACCAACCATCATTGAAGGTGACAACTGTCCTAATTTGTGACGACGAGGGGTGGTTCAAGCATCGATTATTTGGATACGCTGGTGGAAGTCGGATCGCTTTGGCTCTGCATCTAAATTATCACTCATGAGCTAAAAGAAATGGAATGAACAGTTGAAGGGGATAAGTGTTGGACGGGGAAGGATCTACACTATGAGCTGAGTCACTTTATCAATTCTTTTATATGGGTGTGTATGTGGGTGGCTGTGAGTATGTGTGTGCGAGTATATTCAACGCCCATACGTGATTGTTAAAATTCGACAGGAAATAAACCTGAAACTGTGCAGGAATATTAAAACAAATAAAATACCATAAACCCAAAAATTTTATTAACTTACAGAATAATAATTTTTTTTATTTAAAAAGGGATATAGTCACAATGAACAAACTGGATTAGACCTAATCAAATTTTAGTTCTTTTTGAACTTACATAAAATTCGTAAAATAATAATAAAAATGTTTTTTTGTATAACAATGGATAAATTACCGTCATTTAGCTCGACATTATTTATGGCTGCTGATTCTTTTTTTTTCAATTGGGCGCTTAGCGATGCCCGATTGGATTATGCCCGATGCTGGTGAAATTCATTTAGGTTTAAAGTGAGCATGTGTTCCACTTTATAACCGCCCACCAGTTTGTTATACACCAGATATACAGACCGAAAGGTATGGTCCATTGATCTGTATCTTTGTTGGCTATATTTGCATAACCTCAACAATTATATTATCTACATCAAGTATTTGGGATCGCAGTGTAATTCCGTATGTACGTTGGGTTGGAGTTACAGCAATGGTGCTCTTTTGTTTGGCTGCAGTTATATTTCCGTTAAGATTCCATATGGACGAAATAGGTGGTCCACCGTATCAACTACCAAATAGATATCAA
The DNA here is from genome assembly GCA_963693315.1 of Diogma glabrata. Taxonomy (NCBI): domain Eukaryota; kingdom Metazoa; phylum Arthropoda; class Insecta; order Diptera; family Cylindrotomidae; genus Diogma; species Diogma glabrata. The sequence goes on along the minus strand of OY856186.1, from coordinate 38,951,524 downwards.
GTTGGAATTTCATGTATCGTGCTTGTTTGACCTTATGGATGACGGTGATATCTGAATTGATTGCGGGAAAAGCATGCCTTCCAATTTTTTTATTTTTCCAGAAAAAAAACAAATAGATAAATATTACCACACCTTCTATATCCGTATTGTGTTGAAACTCAAGTATTATTATATCTATGTTCTTTTTTTAAGACATGTTGATACTTATGGTATACAAATTGATATGGCAACTGAAACGAACTTGAAAATGGCATTGATTACTAACTAATTGAAAAGAAGAATATCAGTTTAAGTAACATATATTTTTTTATTCTTTTTGTTTTGGTTAACTAAATAAATACTATGGGCCAAAGTTAAATAAAAGGAATAGTTGAGAAGGGGGCAATGTGAATGTGCATATGGGCCTGAACGTGCGTATATGGGTGCGTGTGTGAGTATGTGTGAGTATGCAGGTGTGAATGGATGAGATGCGAGAGGGTGTGATTGTGTGTTGAATGATAGGGTTGGACGGGGTGATCGTGGTTGTGTTCGTATATGGGGGTCGCCAGAGTCTCGGGCCTTCACTTGCGTATTTTTTCCTATCTGTTCTTATCATGTTTCACGCGTACTATTGTTTATTTGTGCTGAAGTAGCAGGATTTCTTTCTCGACCCCATAGATTGCAGCTAGTCTGGGGCTATAAATAAATCTCGCTAGGTACGCGACCTGCTATGCCACTTCGTTGATTTTCAGCGAAGCAGCGCTTCACTACAAAGCTCAATAACATCTGTACCTGATAATCGAATGAGCGATAGTGAACAAAGTGGTGGAGGTGTCCCATACACCTGTTTTTTGAAAGCTCAATAACATCGGTACCTGATAATTGAATTGGATGAAACTTGGTACGGTTCACAACAGTTCTGCATCCCAACTTCCGGTATTTTACTTCCGGTAATTTTTTTTTGTAATTTTTTTAAGTTTTTTCAGTGTCTATATGCAAACTACACTACAGCCTACAATAATGAAGTGATTATGATGAAACCTATGGAAACGGTTTCTAATTATCATCTTTTGGAACATATTGATTAAAGTGGCGGGGACAACTACTGACTTTTCACACTTTGTTTTTAAAGTTTGTTGGGAGTATACAGACTTCATTCATTAATCAGTTTTAATGACACTCTGAAAAAAGATGGCGACTTAAATAACAAACAACTGATTAGTTTTTGGACAATATTGGGATAAGTGGTGGGGGCCTCCATAACACCTGTTTATTGTTTCAATGTTTGTTGGTAATCGAATTGGATGAAACTTGGTACATAAACATTTAGTACGATTCACAACAGTTCTGCATCCCAACTTCCGGTTTGGCACTTTTAATAAAATTTTTTTTTTGCTTTTTCTCGTACAACAGAATTTATGTTTGTTGGGATACTACTGCTCTCTTTAATATTTTTATAATTAGAACTACGTGAAATCTACAACATTGGTTAGCTTTTAATTAAAGTATTTGATGGATATTAGCTCATTATATATCCAGAAAACTATATTTCCAGAGCTGTGGTGAAGTCAGCCTATGCATCAGCGTCGCAATATTTTAATGAGTATTTAGTGTTATTGTAATGTTAGTGTATTCTCTGTTTGGATTAGTACCTTATCGGTAAGGATATCAGCATTTCGACAACAAGTTTGATACTTATTACTGCATGTTTCGAGTACTAACATTTCGTGTGCACCAAATGCTGTTTGTTGGAATAAGATTTTTGGATATTCAAAAATTACTACTCATTTTCGAAAGGGCCTGCATTTCTTCATATTTCGCGCATTTTCCTTTGAAATTACAGCATAGAACTAGTCAATACCGGAATTCAAACGTATTTATTGATGTCAACAGTTGATGGGTGCATATAACAATATTCGTATTATTATAAGTATTTAATTATAAGCATAGTACATATATAATTGCTGCGAACTCTCCACTTATAATTTCTGATAAACTTGTTTTTAAAATTGTTAATCTTCAGCACTTAAAATTGTTTGATATAATTGTTAATCAGCTATACTGTCAAATATTATATCTATAATTTTTAGTATTTAATTTTTCTTTTGAGAATAGACAATAACTTAGGTGTAATAAAGACAATTTATCAGCACAAATTAAAGTATTTCACGAAGTTGGTTACATATCGGTTCCACCAGTAAATTCGATGCTGTTACATTACTCTACATGGATATATGAAATAAAATAAACTTTTGGTACTAAATTTAAAAGAGAATGATTGCTGTCTATCTTCTAGTATGCAAACACTTGTTGTATTGTGGCTATTTACTTGACTGTATCTGCTTGAAATTGGAACAGCTTAAAAAAATTATGTATTTCCCGAAGGATATCCTGCTCGAGTGACCAGCTGACATATAATTTCGAAAGCTTAAGGAAAACAACACTTTTTCCTTGTGCTTAGTATTCTTATAAATAATATCATTCTCCTATCTTGATTCGTCAAGACTCTTAGGTTACGAATAAATTTTTATTTAAAAAACAATGATGTTATGGCACACACTGTAGACATTTTAAAAAAAAGGCAGATCTTGAAGATACAAATTTTATTTGTCTTCTTGTAAGAATAAAAAGAAAAACGGATGGATAAATCAAACAACTTATAGTTTAACACCTTGATCTTCAATTATAATAGCTAGCAAAACAATTTTGCCGTTTGTTGTTGTTGGCTTTCAATTTATTAAATTTTTTTTTTGTAAAATGCCGAAAATACAAATATGAAATATAAATCTTAATTTGTGTTAAATTTTGATGTTTGAAAATGTTATTAATTAAATTATTACAATTAACAATTTTGAATTTAAATTGAGAAATATATTGCCACTTAACATTCATAATCGAATTAATTTTAATGTTTTTGAGTTTAGCATAAATATATAATTTATTAGGAGGATTAAGTTTTGTTTGCGGCAACTTATTTGTTAAGTTAGTTGACCAAATTTTTCTTGTTAATCAATATAATGGATGAAAATTAATGTTAATTTTTCATTAATTTAGTGGAGTTTTTTTTAACATGTTTTCAGTGAACTGTGGATAATAAATATATTATTAACACAATGTGTTAATGGTTTTTACAAACACTCACCTAGAATCAGTAGTGATGATATTGTAACACCGAAAAATACAATTTGTTTAAGTGAAGGCAGTATCCGATCGAAGCCTGGCTCCTCGTGGTTTCAATTTTTTATTGTTAGGAACTAAATGGGTTTTCAACTAAAATACAGTTGTAGAATTAATTAAATTGAAGAAGAAGTCAACGAGTAACTTCTGTGCGAAGAGCAAACTATACTTCTCACATTGCAGCAATAGATAAGTTGTAATATTAATTTCTGGCGAACGAGACAGTTGGAGAAGATGGAAGCAAGGAATTTTTGTTTATTATATATAACGGTGTCCGGAATAATTCTATGGATTTGTTATATGGGCATACCGAATAGAAATGGATTTAGTTCAGAGCCAGGAGCAGGAGCTGGAACAGTAAGATATGGTCTCCAATTTTGAAGATTAAACTAAATGAAATTTTGTTGAAACTCTTTTCAAAATTGCTTACGAAAATTGTAAAAAATTTGAGAAAATTGTGATGGTAATAAATATCCATTATTTCGTGAAGGTTATCAAGTACGATTTCATTGCTGCTCATCGGCCAAACTAACGATAATTAATACAAATTTTACTACAAATTTTTTTATTTTTGAGCTCATTGAACAAACTAAAGTGTGTCAAGTGTGACGTAAATTTCCGATGTGGAGATGCCAACCCTCCCAATGCCCTTATCCCGCTATTATAGCCAAAGGAAAGTTCTAACTGGATAATCAGGAACAAACTGTGGAATGAAGTATAAGCCATGGATAGATACAAACTATAATGACAGGAGACCGTATACCTAGAAAAGCATATTGAAATTGTTATTGCCAGAAACTCTTAGAAAAAGGTAAGCCCGCTTTAATTCGAAGACAGCCGCAATGGAAACACATGGATACCGGATCATTTTGACTATTAGAAATACAAGTTGCTAAGTTTTTGGGTGACAAAGTAATGAACTTTGAGGCTTAAAGCCCAAAAATATAAATTAAATAAACGAGAAAACTGAATACACTACCAACGCCGGGGCCGTGACCACCTGTATAAGAAAATACTATGATAACAACAATATATAGGCAACAAAAAGCGATTACCGCTATAAATCGTTGTGAAAAATATTTTATGCTTCACAATGATATTAAGTTGTTTTAATGTCTAGGATACGCGACATATAAACACATGCATAAAAACCGGGGCGTTATGAGAGGGCATTATGAATTCATAACGCCCGCTATTAAGACGCTAAAACAGAAAATAAAATTATTTTTACAGAAATTTTGTCTAAAAAATGTAAATAATCCTTATTCAATTTAAGCTAGTAAAAGATTTTTACATTTGTTTAAAAATAATTAGCAACATTTTAGTTATTAAATGTTCATATAGTTTTCCAAAACTATCAAATTATTTTAAACGTCATACAATGTTTTTGTCATACGCAACAAAATTTAGCAGAATTTGTTAACATAGCAACGGACAAACAACAAATATTTAATTTAAACTTCAAAATAGTTATTTTCTTGGCATACTAGGATACATTGATATTTTTTTGCATATCAATATAGACTAACAAATTAAATTCATTCTTGGTTTTTAGCTTATTAAGTGAAGCATAAAATCTAGTATGCACTACTGGCGTTACTGGGTATTACGCCCATCAAGCGACATTCATCCCTCGGGCCAGAGGCCCTCGGTACATAACGCTCTTGGTACATAAATCGCTAATATATTTCAATATAATCAGTGCTTTTTAGCAGTGACAGAGAAATTATAGTTCAGTTATAAGTAATAACTTATAAAGACATCGAAATCAATCTGTAATTTAAAGCTAATGAAAAGGTAAACAACTCATTAATTGCATATAAATATCACTTATCGCATTTACAAATCTAGTGGTGTACAGCCTGTAAACAAATGTTTTAATTGGTTACTAGACTGTAAGGTAGACCACAACCATAACGAAAAAAGGACATAAAGAAACACCTTAAAAATAACGGTCAATAACGGTGTAACATAAGGCAGTAACCCCACCAAAAAAATTGAGACAGTCACTCAGAAACAGATTTATGCGGACATTAAACAAAATTATCAAATAGTTAGACAGGAATGAGGAACCTAATAGGATAAGAATTCTTTTGTACATAAATGGAAGGTCAAAAACACTTCTCGTACGAAATCACTTTAAGATATTCTGTAGAGTTTTGGTCCAACCCACACCATTCATTAAAAAAAAGTTTATGGAGCCCACACATTTTGAAATGACCATGTAAATAACTCAAATTATTACACTACCCCAAACTCAACCCTGCCAGTACCTCTCCTTTACCATTTTTTTCGATTCCGATTTCGATCAAGTTAATTAAAAAAATTCATTTTATTGCAAAGAATTACCCATTAAAGATATATTGAACTCTGGAAAATGTCTTCAACCGATATCAAAACAAAAAACAAGAGGCAATAACATATTAAAAAATAAATTCATCAAGCCGGAAGTGCTACTTATTTAAAAATTGTGCACAATTACCAATCACATCAATTTAGTTTGATAACTCATCGGTTGCATTAAAAATAAGTCTTTTTTAATCGAGTATGGCAGTTAAAATTTCATACATATCAATCTATCCCATAACCTAAGCCCGTATCCAAAATTTAAACATCAAACGAAAATATACCGATTTACCGTCATTTATTCCGTTACGACGCATATTCACAGCATCCCTTTGTTATCTTTCTTTTTCTTTAGATCTCTTTGATTTCGTTTGAACATTTTGTTTAGTTAAAATTCAATCAACCCAACAAAACAAAATAGCCTTTGATGAAATTGTTGTCAAATAACGATTTTTTTGGCGAATGATTGATGACAAAATGTAATTATAATCATAATTTAAGATTAATATAAGCACAAACAAAACAAAAACAACGAATTGATTAATAAACATTTTATGATTACGATTTGGTTGGTTGGACCCAAATTGCTAATCTCACCCTTTGTTACGTATGGTTTTTCGATGTCATTTAAAGTTAAACAAAAATCGTTATCTTTCCGGCCCTCGCAGGAGAAAAAACTAAACGAAAAATAAAATAAATCTAAAAAAAACCAAAAAATAAAAACAAAACAAAAATTTGCAATTCCACGGTTTTTAATTTTTTTAATTTTTTTTTTTCGAAGTAAAAATAAAAAAAATTGTATAAATAAATTGTTAGTGTTCTTTTTTCATCTCATTCTTTGATCTTTTCCGCTTTTGTATATAAAAAAAACGCGACTTGACGGAATACTCGTTTCTTTTGTTATCAATTTTTTGTTCATTGTAAAAACGAAAAATAAAAAAAACCTTAAGATGTGAGTTCTCTTTTAGTGGCGGTACTATTTATCTTTCAACAAACTTGATTTTTTTTCTTTCAATATTGTTGTTGTTTTGTTATATTAGAAGCAAGATGGAGAACTGCTATCTTGTCTTGACTGGCTGTCTGTTGTGTAATTTTTTTTGTTGTGTGTTGCGTCTTTTGTTTTTTATTTTATTATTTTATATATTATTAATGTTCAGTGGCGTTTTATTGAAATTGTTCTTGATAACATCTGGTTTCGAAACAGCTGTTTTAAGCTGGTATTATAAATAGAATGTAATTTTTGTGATAGATAGATGATTGTCAATACTGTTCAATTTAAGTTATTTAGTTTAGTATTTTGGTTGCTTTTCAGCAATTTTATATGGACAATTAATTGTTCATATTACCTTTTGTCTCTAATGTTGATGTAATTTTGTAACTGATGGTAGCTCGTGTCCAGCTTCCAGGAGTTCCTTTTGATTTCAGGAGTTATAATTAGAAATCGTTGCTCTTTAATTTGCCAACACATCGGTCCCAGAAATGTCCACCAAACAATTCATTGGTTGATGTTTTCAGTGGTCATTTTTCGATTCTTTGTGTGGATATGACGGTTGATTTAAGCGTTCATCACTGTTTTTTGTAAACAAGTACTGACGTCATCTACGCTATTCTATTTGATTAATTTCTAAAATCTGTTGTGTTTCGTGCATTAATCCATTGGTATTTTTCCTACAGTAAGTCATCTTTGCCTCAAATGTAGACAGCAACTTCTACTTTTACTTAAAATTGACAAGCGTGTTATCACTCTGCAGATCAGATTCTCTGTATCATCAAATATCTGTGCTGCGATTATGGAGTTTTTAATTGTGAAAAAACTCACAAATTGTGACGTCAAGTTGTGTATGAATACGCATAATTGTATAGTATTGGTTTTTGCATACAATTAAAAATTCGAAATCTTCAATTTTGAATATCGAATAACAAACGGTTCCTTTCGCATAAAATTTTACTGACGAAATAATTTTTTAAACAATTTTTATTGACGAAATAGTTTCGAAGTTTTAAACTCACAATTTGCCATAATCGCAGCACTGTTATAAGATTTTATGTAATCCATCATTTGATTTGCAGACTAAACTCTGTTATTGCTGTTGTGCGATGCAAATTGTCTGGGTCGATATATTTTAAATTTAATATTTAACATTGCATTGATCACACATTTTTTTTTATTGAAAGTTAGGCATGTTTAGTGTTAATATAATTAATTATATATTGACGTCTCTGAATATCCGAAGATAACATGCCAACTAGGGATTAGAATCGATCGAAAATTAAGTTTCTTTGAGAAATTCATCGCTAGGCTAAAAATATGGGAATTCCACTTCATATTATTTTCAACCTCAACTCCTAGAAGTTTCACGGACTCTTTCTCTATCAGATCCTTGGAATCAAACTTCAATGGAAAAGGGTTAGGTGTTGACAATCTTAAAAAAAGGCAAACTTGTGTTTTGGACGTATTAAATTTAACACTGTTAGCAACACCCCAATCAAAAATAGTTTTAAGATCAACGTTTAATGAATCTATCAAATCTGATCTACAGTTATTAAGCGCTAAAGGTGAATATAATCCAGGTGAAACTTGAGATGCATGAAGAGTGCTATCATCATCCAAACTATGGATAGGATTAATTGTTGAAACCAACAAGTCACTAATATAGATAAGAAAAAGAGTTGGGGATAAAGCGGAACCTTGAGGAACTCCTGCATTATTCGAAAATACATCCGATGAAATACCGTCAACATTGACTCGAAATTCTCGCTCGGATATAAACTTTGCATCCAGGAAATTGGTGGCTCATTTAAACCATAACATCTCAATTTGCATATAAGATTTTTGTGCCAGACTTTGTCAAATGCTTTGGAAATATCAAGAGCAACACCGAAAGTTTCACCAAAGTTTTCAAGGGATTTGTTCCAAAAATGAGTAACAAACGAAAGCAAATCTCCCGTTGCTCTTCGTTTTCAGAAGCCGTTTTTGTCTTTCATTAAGTAATTTGGAAGACTCTAAGAAGCTCATTAAATTAAAATTTATATATTTCTCAAAAACTTTAGAAACTACTGACAAAATTGAAATGGGTCTGTAATTGGATAGGTCAGTTTTACTACCCTTTTTCGCAACTGGCTGTGACTAGCAATTTTCCATATTTCAGGAAAAATCCCTTTCTTATAAGACAAATAAAATATTTTAGTGATGATATGTTCAAGCTCCCTAGCAAACGTTTTAAGCATAATTGGAAGAATATGGTCAGACCCAGATGCCTTGTTGGTACTAATTTGTTAAAGCATTTTTCGAATAATGTTTTTACGAAAAATTATTTGCTTCATTTTGAGCAATACTTTAGAAATAGGTCTAAGTTGGAAATTGAGTTCGACTAATGTAGAATTTATAAACAAAAATGTCCCAGCAAATTAGCTTTTTCTTTTGGGTCAATAATAGGCATATCTCTATTCAATAATAGGTATATCTCTAACAAGAGGAGGAAGAGAAGATTTACAGAAATTGCCTTGGATAGCCTTAGCCGCTTTATAGAAGTTACGCGAACCAGTTCAGCAAATCCAGAAGCTTTTTTCAAATTAAATAGATTTTTCTCTTCATCTATTAGTTTCCTAAATAAATTCCTCTCTTTTCGATACTCTCAAAGGTTTTCATCAGTTTTGTTTTGCATAAGCTTTCGAAAAGCCTCGAATTTACTACGATTTTTAAAAGACAAGCTTACTTAAAATACTTTACGGATTTGATGACCACAGTAGTAAAGAGTGTCTGTTTTCAATGTTTTCTGAATAATCGTAAGGTCAGTAGACGCTGGCCTGCAGCTCATCCCGAACCAACTCCAATAGAGACAATCTCAAAGATGGTCAATTTTGAAGCGATGGTTGTCATATGAAGACGTAAATTTAATTCACACACCTCGTTCAACAAAACTCGAAAGCTTCATAGGTAGCCCAAAATAGATAAGTCACTCAACCAAGGAAAAATAGATTGACTGTTATGGATCGAGAGACCGTTGGAGTAACTAACGTGTTCACGGCGATTCAAGTCAAGGGACCAACTTTATTCCTCCAACACTACTTTTTGTAAACGATCACCCTCACGACACCGATCACGCCAAAATCTTGAGATAACTCAAGAAACAGAATGGAAACGTGTAAACAGTTATCATCATCAGATACTGGGCACTACAGCTTACAAATTCAAATATCCCTGAGTATTCCGCCAGTCTATTTTTAAGACTACCATGACTGCACTGTAGCTGTAGCTTACCACCAGCTCAAAAAACAAAAAAATAATTCTAGAAACCAGTATGGGAAACATCAAAACCATTAAAAGCCAACGCTTATGTATCCACGATAATATAAATAATTTAATATTTCATTAGAGATGGGTGTACACACTCAAAAAAATAAAAGTCACTTTCACAAAATTTTTATAAATATACAACACACAAATATTTTTAATAAAACTACAATTTTTTTCCTTCAAATCCAAAAATAATTTGTAATATTTGGTTAAATCAAATAAATATTTGGTTTTTTCAAATAATATTTTTTTAATCTACAATAGGTTTGGTAAACTTAAAAGAAAATTTGTGAGTTGTATATTTATAAAAACTTTGTAAAATTTACTTAGTTTTTTTTTAGTGCAGGAGCACTGACACCCATCTCAAGAAAATCGATATTTTTATTCAATTATATAAACAAAAATATAAACCTTTAAATTTTATATTTTCTTTTATTTGTTAACCTTTGAAAGTTCAACGACACATGAAAAGTCCAACCGAACAATTCGAAATTCCGCTTTTTTAAACATATCCAAATAGATATCGTGGATGACTTACGCCTTCTCATCGATTCGCCGTATTTTAACTTGCGTTGATCGATTCGCTCGATAGCCAGAAGTATTACAATTACGTATCGTAATTCATTGGTACCCACCACATCACCCATCAGGGAATACAGTTCGAAGAAAAGAAAATGCCCTGACCGTTGTAGATAGTGAACTGAAAATGAAATTTTTATATTTCCCCGATGTTTGGTAAACCTAGGCTGAATTAAAATAATACAGAATTGATGCCATCAAAACTCCGATCTCTATATCAGAACCCCAAACCCTAAGTCCCTAAAGTGCATGGATTTGAGGGAATGGGGGTACTTTGATAAAGAGTTAGATATGTTAGCACGCGATTTCACAAATGAGTTTTTATATACATATATTATTTGGTAGATAGTCTTCCAAAAATCTCTTCGAATAAATAAATTAAACAACGCCACTGTGATGAAAAACGAAATAAATAAATAAATACATATTGCTGTAAGCATTATGAGCTTCAAGGTACATTAATATGTCCAAATGTGTGAGTATAAATTAAAAAACTTTATTTTATTTTTATTTTATAGAAAATTACCTTTGCATCGCTAGAAGCGATTAGAAAAGTCAATCAAGACCAAAAGAAAAACAAATCTGTCTTTGATTTTGTTTAGAAAGGCATTTAATTGCTGTATATGAGGAGAGAAAAAAAAACTTATTTACGGTTTTTTATTTAAATATATTAGGTTTCGTCGCGGCAACAAAACGCAATTTCTTAAATAAAAAAATCTAAACTTTTATGTGAACTTAATGATATTAAGTTATTGTAAGAGGAGAAATATAAATTATAATCCACAGTGAAATATAACCTAAGTTTAACGGCCATTCGTTTTAATTGCATGCGTAGAGGGATTAATTTTTTTTTGTATTTTATGTTTCGATATTGGCGTTTTTAAATTATGTTTTTTGTTGTTTTAAAATCGTATTAAATTATTAATGTTAATCAAAATTAAGTAATAAGAAATTGAGAAATTGTTGTGCTTCAAATTTAGTATGTTGTAAACTTGTAAGTAATGTCGAAAAGTGTTTTGAGATGGACGGATGATATCGGTTTGAGGTACTAGTAATTAAATTGTTGTCGTAAAAATAAACGATTCTTGCGTTATCAATTTGGCACAGATATTATCACCCTTATTTCGTACTGTTTTTATATTTCAAACTGTAAATAGAACTTATTCTTCAAAATACCACACTGAAAAAAACATGTCCTATTTCCAATCGAAATGCAATTGTCTCAACCTCACCGTGCGGTCACATATGGCGAATCAAACTACTAAATTGCTTCAACAACTCTACAATTATAAACCGATGAAGTTGAGACAATCACACGAAATATTTATGTGAAAATAAAATATAGTTCAATTAATCTCAAATACTTAAGCTTTAAAATGAAAAATTCATGATATAAGACCAAAGAAAATTTTTTTTACGGAAATAGTTATTAACTTTATTCAACTATTGTTATATTGGATATAACACTTTATATTTTAAATAAACCTCATTCTGTTGTTAGGAGAATGTTATCGTGTAGTTGTCCCAATCACAGTGAAATTGTTTGCAAATAATTTTTCTTTGCTTAAATAATCAAGTGCCAACTTCGAGATGAGGTTGTCATGAACTTCAATTTCTTTTTCAGTGCATATTATGTATAGTTGCGTATGGTTAAAAGTCTTTCACATATAGAACTGGGAGAACAATGCTAATCGTTCAATGCTCTGATAAACAAACAAAAGTAGTGGTCTGAAGCGCTTTCCACAGAAAAGGAAATATCACCCCCAGTGTTCTTGCAATATTATGTAACAAAAACATATACTGTTTTGGGTACAATGGTGTATGGTGGACGAGTGTTTGCACGTTTCGTGCCCTCTTTTATTTGAATAATTTTTAAGTTGTTTTTTTTTTAAATTCTAGTGTATATTTTAAATATAGAAGCATTCGAGTGGTAAGGTCATGCCTATTTGTTTTAATGTAACATTTTTAAATCATGTAAATATGTATGCAAGATGTGCATAGAACTTTCAGGCATACATTCAAAAATATTTTTATATATGGTGCACATCATGTGCATGACATGTATTATGCACAATTATGTGCACGAGGATTTTGTAAGAGGCACAATTAATACAAATTTCACGCATTTTTTCCAAAATTGTTTTACGGGCTATGTCATAGTACGCATTAACATCATTTAGTAGATAACTGATATAGAAAAATGGGAAATACCACAGCATAGCCCCGCCACTGTGAAATACTTAAATTTTATGAGCACTGTTTTTAGAGAACAATTACACGAAAACAATGGTCTTCTGTCAAGACGGCAAGAATATTAATGATATGAAAAGACGTTGATACAGGGGTTATATTCAAGCAATTGAAATCTTGATACATAGCCATTGGTAAAAAAAACAAATGTTTATTTGTGTTCTCGCATGAAAATAGGTTAATTTAACATTTTAAATTAAACAGGTTAATTTAACAACGTAAGGGGACTTAGGTCTAAGGTTTCAGGTATTTATTTGAAGTCTCAGATGCTACCGTTTGATGTTTTTGCATTAACCGAGACTAATTTAAATAACACTTTTAATAACAACGAACTTTTCTCATCTGAATTTAATGTTTTTAGACGCGATGGTGACTCTGATGGCTCAGAATCGTTAGGTCGTGGTGTTCTTTTGGCGGTTCGTAGTGTGTATGACAGTTCTTTGTTTCGTATTCCTGGCACTGAACACTTGGAATTATTATGTGTCAAAATAAATGCGGGACGGGGGAACATATATATTGTTAATTGCTATATCCGTCCGTGTAGTCCTATCGAGAAATACCAAGAGTTTTTAAACGCGGTGGAATTCGTAAATAATTTACTGAATACCACAGATGATTTGCTTATCTGTGGTGATTTTAATCTCCCTGGTCTGCGGTGGATTCCGTCGGAGGGTGAAACAGATTTTGTTGCATGTAATGCTTCGTCCGCAAAGGAAACATTATTTGTTGACACCCTTTTGGCTTGTAGTCTCCTGCAGATCAGTGATGTTAAAAATAATTTAAATAGACAGCTAGATTTAATTTTCACTAGTAACGTAAATAATTGTTTTGTTTCAGAAAGTACTCACACCCTGTCCATTATTGATAATTACCATCCTCCACTTTCACTTGTTTTTTCTTTTGAGAATGGTAATAATAACGTAGAGTCAGAAAACTCTTATAAATTTAATTTTCGAAAAGCAGATTTCATTAAACTTAATCATTTGATTAGCAACATTAACTTTAATTTTATATCAGAAACTGATAGTAGCTTTAACGAAATTTGCTCTAATTTTTACAACAAAATTTTCGAATGCCTTCTGCAATGTGTCCCGTTTACGGCACATAAAAACTTTTCTTCATCTCCTCCTTGGTATAACAGGACTCTTCGGGTTCTGCGCAATCGGAGAAATAAGCTGTGGAACAGGTATTTGGTTTCTGGTTCCCAGTCTGATTATTATCAATATCTAGATGCCTACAATGAATTTTCAATACTTTGTGAGAGTCTATATTCTGATTATATTCATCAAATGCAATTCGACTTAATATGTGACCCTAAACGGTTTTGGCAATTCGTTAATAGTAAAAAAAAAACAGATGGGTATCCTCCTACGTTAACATATCTAAATAATTCCTCTAATGATCCCAAAATCATTTCCAATTTGTTTGCAAATTTTTTCAGTTTAGCATTTTCAGAAAATACCTCTGAACCTGATGAAGACTACTTCAGTTATTTAAGCAACTCTCCTCAAACTTCTTTAATGGCAATTAATATCGACTGCGAATCAGTTCGAGATAAAATCACTAATTTAAGGGACGACTTTTCTTCAGGCCCCGATGGGCTACCTGCAATAGTTTTAAAAAAATGCATTGATGATTTGGCACAGCCTTTAACCTTGCCTTTTCAAAGATCCATTTCTTCTGGCATTTTTCCTTCTTTGTGGAAGAGTTCTTTTATAGTACCCGTCCATAAAAAGGGTAGCAAAGCTGACATTGTAAACTATAGGCCCATTGCCAAACTGTCGTCTATTCCAAAATTATTTGAAAGTGTAATTTTTGATTAACTTTATACTTGTTTTAAACCGATTTTTTCATTGCATCAGCATGGATTTCTTCGAGGGAAATCTACAACCACTAACCTCACGGAGTTTGTCTCTAGCACCATAAAGTCCATGGAATTAGGTCTTGAAGTAGATACTATTGCTACTGACTTTAGTCAAGCTTTTGACAAATTGTCACATGAATTAATATTATTTAAGCTTGGCGCTTTAGGTTTTCCAACTCATATTGTAAATTGGTTTAGTTCATATCTAAAAGACTGACATTATCTTGTCCGCTTCAGATCTGCCTTCTCTGAGCCTTTTATGGCTAAATCAGGGGTACCTCAAGGTAGTCACTTAGGACCACTGATTTTCATTTTAGCTATTAATGATGTTTCATTTGTTATTAAAAACTCTAAAATTTTAGTATATGCTGATGATATGAAAATTTTCCGTAATATTTCGTCAACCTTGGACTCAAATATTTTACAGAGCGATTTAAATAATTTCTTTACATGGTGCACCAAAAATTTCTTGGAATTAAACGTTTCTAAATGCCAGACGATTACATTTTCCAGAAAAAAATATAAACTACCTACTCGCAGTTATACTATCATTGGCGATATAATAATATCAAGAGTGCATTTAATTAGAGACTTAGGCGTTTTATGTGATAGTGAGCTTAATTTTAGATCCCATATCGACAACATTGTTAGTCGGGCCAACTCAGTACTTGGTTTCATTAAACGATGGTCCAAAGAATTTTCTGACCCTTATGTCACCAGGGCTCTCTATTTAACCATCGTTAGACCACTGCTTGAATATGCTTCTCAAGTCTGGTCACCTTATCACCACGTACATATCAATAGAATAGAAGCTGTCCAACGCAGATTTGTGCGTTTTGCACTTAGAGGTCTTCCTTGGACTGATCCATACAACATGCCTCCATATCTGGATCGACTTAGTCTTCTTGGTATGCACAGTCTGCAAAAACGTCGTGAAATAGCTGACGTTATTTTTGTCCATCAAATTTTGGCTGGTGCAGTTAATTCCTCAATTTTAGAATCCATAAACATTAATATTAATTATCGCGCAACTAGGCATGTTTCTTTATTCAGAATTGATTTCCATCGCACAGATTATGGTAGAAATGAGCCTATCACAAGAATGCTACAGAACGCGAATAAAAATACTCAAAGCTTCGATTTCCATCACAGTAAATATAAGTTAAAACAGTTACTTTATTCGAATCAATGATAACTGATAACTCGACAAGTGCTCTCTGCATGATATCTTTTTATAATTTTAATATTTTACTTTTTAATTTTTAACTAATGACGCGCAATCAAATCGATTGTAAGCTAATTTTAATGTGTATTCATGTTTTGTCTTATGGGGACTTCATAGGAAAATCTACCTATTTTTAAGTTTTATTTTTATTCTTAAAGTTAACAGCAAGAGCCATACGCTAAATAAAATACTTCCCTTTTTTGTTTTTGACTATTGCTTTTTTTTTTTTTTGCATGATTTTTGTATTTTTTTTTTTTAAGTGCCTTTGTGCCTTTGTGTTTATAAACGGGTTTTTTTTTCTTTACACGTGTGCGTATTTTATTTTATCCTTTCTACTTGTATTAAGTATTGTGGCTTCTTTGCATGTTGTTCGCTTCCGTCCTACTACACTACAACCGAGCCTTGTCTGTGACAAGGTGAATTCATAGTAGCGATATGAAATTATTCCAATCATGTATATATGTATGTATTTTTACACGTTGTGTATTTATACATGGATATTTATATGGTTGATAGGCTCTTATTATGTAATTAAATATGACATAATTAGAGCTGGAAGTGTGGGCAAGCACTGTTAAGTCTGTTGTTTTTAAAAAAAAATTCATGAAAAATCAGCTCGATTAAAAAATTTAATTTAATTTTTAAAAATTTCCAAAATGGTCCAAAATTGAATTTTTGTTTTTTAATATTTTTCTCCTCGATATTATTTTCTGCGCTTAAAATTGTAAATATTCTGTAAATTTCATCTCGATATATCGGTTTATAGAGGTCGGCTAAGATTTAACATAATTAAAGAAATTATTTTTGTTGAAGTTGAAGTGTTAAAGAGAAGAATAAAGTCCATACAGTGATAAACCAGAGTTAAATAAAGTAGCAACCAGAGTTGCAAATCCATCATGTGGATTGTGCATAATTAACGTACCACTTTGTATACTTTTCTCGAAAGTGACTGAAAACATAAAATAAGTTAAATTTTTTAAACACAAACATTTTTTTCTTGATTGTTTTGTGTACCAACGTTTTAAAAGCCAAAACAGGGGCCCTATTCCCGAACACATATTTGTCAATCGACAATATTGTCAATTTCACCAAAATGCTTAACAACTTTGTTTAAAAATGGTATTCTGTAACTCATATTTGTGTCAAACAAATTATAACAAATTTTTACAAAATTATAACAGATTTTTGGTACTAGATTCGTACTTTTGACAACTAACTTTTTTAATCTTAAACGATGCAAAATAAAATAAAAATATATTTAATAAATAAATATGTTTTAATAATATTTATATAAAAATATGATTATTTAATATTATTAAAGACTTAATTTTGCGTTATTAATTAATTTTTACGCCAATCGATGAAATTTGTATAAAAAAATCAACACTCAAAACATAGAGCAAAATTGTGGTTTTGACAGTAACTATATTGTTCTTGTCGGATTCACAATATTGTGTTGAATTTTCACCAAATTGGTGTTACATAATATGAAATTCACAATATTGTTTGAATTTACAATATTGTGATGACATTTATGTGTTCGGGAATAGGGCCCCAGGATTATAGAAACAAAAACTTAATTAAACTTACCATGGTTTCAACACCATGATCTTCAGACCGAAGTAAGAAAACCGAGTGCTGACTGAAATGGTTAATCGTTAGTATAACAAAAAAAATTAATAAGGGTTTTTGATTTTTTCCCTATTTTTCAAACAGGGTGGCTCGTTAAGAAATTTAGAGGCAAGCAAAGTTTAAACTTATGTTTTGTCGAACGGATTAGCCGATTTTAATAATTTTTTTTTTTTTAAATTTGACCTACTAACGCCTTGTAAAATATTGCACTTTTATTTTTCCATATGAATCTTTTTAATTTTAATTTTTCAAACATTGCGATTTCAAAAAGAACCTTTATTTTTTTTAATTTTTTATATATTTTAAAGATTTATTATTTACCCAAAATATACTAAAATTTGTCAGACAAGCGTAATTTTGAGAAGAAGGTATTTGAATATATGTATATTATTTTGGAATTGTTTGTGCTTTTTTTTTATTATTTAGTTAGACATGTTTAGCACACTAAATATGAAATATTCATTATTTAGACTCTTTGAATATCCGATAGTTGACATGGTAACTATAAAGGAAGGAGATGAGGAAAATGGAAGGAATGGCTTTGTGTCATTTACTAAAAACCAGTTTACCAATTTTAGTTTTTTGATTAAAAGGTATTAATTAATAAAGTTGTATAAAATAAATTATGGTGAGAAAGTTTATACTTATTTTACACGAAATTTGCCAGTTATAATCTTTCAAAAATTTAATGTTAAGGCGAAAACCAAAGCGCCACTTTTTGCCTTTTTTGTTTTATAAGGATCAGTCTTTTACCCAAAACTTACTCAGATTACAGAAAGGCGTTTTGTTTGTTGATGAGAAAACTCTATTTACATACATCCCAGCAAGCACATAGTCGCATAACTCAGTAGCACGATGGTATAAAAATGGTAACATATCGGTAGCTTGCAATTTTAGTGGCATGATAGTTAGCATAGTAGCATGATAATCAGCATGATAGTAGCATAATGTTTTGCGGTCGTGTGAAAAAATTTGGAATAGCATAACCGGTACCACAAGAGTGATTGTCAGCACAAGACAGTAGAACAACAGTCACATATCGGTAGGGGACAATGGTCTTTCAACAGAGTAGCACATGAGTGGCATATCGGCAGAACAACAACGATCGCACAACAGAGTAGCACATCAGTCGCATATCGTTAGGACAACAACCGTCGCACAACAGAGTAGCACATTAGTCACAAATCGATAAAACAACAACGGCTTGCAACCTCCTTCCCTGATTTGTATTTCGAAAACTCTAAATAATTGTTATTTCTTTGTTACTATATAGTTACATTATTATTAATTGGGACAAATTTTAAATGTTTGGGCAAAACCTCCTATATTCTTCATATCCAATTGATTGACGCCATATATTAAAAAAACAATGAACAATGAATAACATATGCAAAAAATTGGATTAGTGTTTTTGACTAAATTTTTTGGAATTTTTTTTATATGGAGTTTTATTTTTCCAGATGGCGTAAACAGTTTTTGAATTTTTTTATATTGAGTTTTAATTTAAAAAACACGTTCACCATTTTTTCTGTGCTAAAATGAATCATGCTTATATATAGGGGGTTTTGGTTTGGGGATAAAGATCTATATAATTTTAAAAAAAAACTATATTATCGATAAATTGAAATGCTGTAAAATGAAATTTTTATGAATAATTTGTAAATAAAAAGAAATCATTTTTATGTTATCTTCTTATATAATAATAAAAGAAAGTGTTTGTCTGTCTGCGTGCGCTCTCCAGTGAAATCTGTAGCACACATGAGTCTGAAATTTTGCCAGGAGAAGGCCATTAACAAGTACTACTGCACGTTGGAGCCGAAATTTTAAAATTTAATTCAGTTTTTTTTAATTAATAATTTTAATTTTCCTAATGGTTTGCCTAAATGTATATTGTATTTTATACTTGGCTTTTTATTCAACTTTCACTCGGTTATCTTTGATCGATTTTTTTTCGCAATACAGAATTACCATTCAAATGGAAAATTAAAGTATAATGTGACAAACAAATTCATTTAGATGAAAATTATATACATTTATATATATTTATTACTAGCAGGACCCGGCGTACGTTGCTACGCCTATAAAAAAGGTTTGTGTGCGTACATTTTGTTGAATTAGTAAGAATAATTTCAAAGAGTCGTAATGAGAATAGGAGTCTATTTTAATTTTTCCATTTGGGAAATATGAATTACAGAGATCATTAACATTCTAGCTGGATTGAATCCAGATAGTTTGAAAATTGAACGGAATTATATTATTTTTTATTATACTACAAATTAGTCTTATTATTATGTTTGTCCAAATTTTATTTTTTTAAACTCTGGTAGAAATGTCGAAATAAGACGATTGCCTTAAATCGACCAAACCCAAAAAACGAAAACCTTTACTAAAAATGCTGTCATTCTTAAACCGGTTTTTCGATTAGTATCAAACATCAGCGCTATGTATATTTAGTCTGCTCTTCAAAGTTTTTTTTCAGTGACATGCTCCCTTACTAACAAAAACACACAGAGCGCATGTAGAGCATTGGAAATAATTGGTAAAATATATTTGAAAATCCAAATTGACTTTATTTAAGATCAGCAAATAATCTGGAAATATTGATAAATGAAATTAGTCAACATGACATGGTACAATAAAACAGCAAATTTTGGTGCGGTGTACCTATTTTGTATCGCAAGTATGACGGTTCCAGAGTAAGTCATTGACAACTGTAACACCCAATAAACGAATGTTTTGACGTTCACCTAATCTTTCGCAACACATATTAAGCTGGTTATCGCGAAAAATTGCAAGCGTTTAATTTAAACTCTCCAAAACTCTTTACCCGTCACTTTCAAATATTGACCTTCCGTTCAATTTTCAAACTATCTGAAATCAATCCAGCTAGAATGCTAATGATCTTTGTAATTCATATTTCCCAAATGGAAAAATTAAAATATACTCCTTCTATTCTCATTACGACTCTTTGAAATTATTCTTACTAATTCAACAAAATGTATGCACACAAACTTTTTTATAGGCGTAGCAACGTACGCCGGGTCCTGCTAGTTTAAAAATAATAAAAAACAATAAAAAATAGTGTCTGGTTCGGGAATTGAACCCTCGACCGTTCTCAAATTTCAAATTTAAATATGTACATGGAAACCAGATACTTGAAATGTTTTTTTTATAATTCGATATAGATTTTCATATGCAATTGTTCATATGCCAATAAATTAATTGTACTCGTGGCCTTTTCATAAAATCAACGTCTTTTCATTCTCCTAAGCTTAAGCATCAAAATAATATTCAGAAATAAGTTTTAGTAAATAATCATTGCAGATAGACGAATGGTTAAAGTTGCTGCCTTTTACACAGAGGTCTGAGGATCGAATCCGGGTTAAGTCCAAAAAAATTATAATTATAATAGCATTTTATCTTTACAAGGACCCCATAAAACCGTGGTTATCAATAGTCAATCATTAAATCACACACCACGTGGAAATTTTTTTTCATTTCTTTTGGGTAGCATATTGGTACCACAACCATCGCCATGCAACCTCGTCTTGGTGGGACAACACGGTAGCACAATAGTAGCATAACAGTAGAACAACAGCGGTCGCATATTAGAGGTACTCTATATGCGAGAGGGTTAGGACATCATTTGTTAGCATAACAACGGTAGCACAACGTTCGAATATCAGTAGCAAAAGCCCCAGATTTGCAGTGTGCTTGCTGGGATATTTACTAACAAAAAATAAACCAAGCCTCGCTTTTGGATTGTTTAGACGTGGGAAGCCCGCAAGAGAAGAAGTTTTATATTTAGCAATATTTGTAAAAAAAAAGTGTTAGGCACAATATGTTTGATCAAGGTAGTGAAATATATATCATATCCAAAGTGTTTGATCAAAATTTGTGAACCACTTGATTCTATAGTTTTCAACCGAAATCTTCCGAGACTAAAATGCCCAAATGAATATATCCAACCAGACAAACGCAGTGAATTATTTTATTGAACGATAATTACCGCATTGTTCACGTGTGTGAAACTTATTTTTATACATGATTATCTTTTCAGTATCAGCTTCTTATATAAATTCAAAAAACTACTACATTTCCTTTATTACTTCTCTCACAACATCAATACCGACAGTAAAACCGAGGGTTTCTTAATAACGCAGTCCGAAATTGCTTTATGAAAATCAATTTTTGAAACAAAAAAATCAATGTTGTTGTATTCTTATTTTATAAATCTTAATTTTTGGAGATTTTCGTATTGTGTAACAAAATTTTGATCAATTTTGATTTCCTCCAGATTGGAAAGCGAGTTCTTCAACGATATTTTAAAAAGCGTGTTTATTTTAAGTGATTTTCTGTAGAACGATGGAATGATAACGATAATGGCTATGCTAATCCATGTTTTATATAAATATGGCTACCAATAGTACTCAGATGAAATCGTATGCATCATTGCTCAAACTTATACATTTGCCTAGTTTATTTGACAGATGATTAGTGCAAACAACGGTTAGCTCCGAGTGCAGACTGTAGGAAACACTTTTAAGTGAAAAAGAAAACGATTCAGCAATAAATTTATTTGATCACGAGCCTCGTTAAACAACCACCATCCACATGCTTAACAGGTTTAATGATGATATTTTTAATTTAATTTTTTACATGATGGAGAAGAGTACTGTACATTTTAAAATCTAACACCTTACTTTAATTAAATGTGCAATCTTATTACTTCGGTCTGAAAGACCTAAGTATTACATTCATGAGCTTAAAGCGAAATTCTCATCCCCACTTTTTTTGGCATTTCTCGACGTTTTAGGACCTACTGATTCTAAAAAAGCAAAAAAAATGTATGTCTGTCTGCCGGCCGTCCGCCTGGCCGTCACAACTGACGAAATCTAGAAAACCGCTAAAAGGATTTCAAAAAATTTTTTTTTCTAAAAATAGGTATACTCAAGAAGAAGAGTCGAAAGAACGATGTGTTCCATAACTGTACCGGAAGTGTGTCAAAAAATCGTCAAGTGTGTCAAAACAAGGAAATTTGCATATTTTTGCTTAAAAAACGTTCATTTTAAGTGATTACGAATAGGAACATTGAATTTGGAGAAGTCTTGATGGTCGGAATTGGTATGTGAGGCCGAAAACCAGATTATTGCATCATAAGTTTGTCAAAAAAATGTTGTCAAGTGTGTCAAAAGACAGATTTTTATTTATTATTTTACCCAATTTTTTGGAAAAGAATAAAATTAATAATTTGTATGATATGAAATTTTATTATTATTAATGAGAATTATGGTATTATAAGTTTGTCAAAAAATGTTGTCAAGTGTATAAAAAGAGAGGTTTTTATTTATTATTTTACCCTTTTTTGGAAAAAAATAAAATTAAATAGTTGTATGACATGAAATTTTATTATTATTATTAAGAATTATAAGTTTGTCAAAAAATGTTGTCAAGTGTGTCAAAAGAAAGATTTTGATTTATTTTTTTATTCAATTTTTTGGAAAAAATAAAATTAATTATTCGTATGACATGAAATTTTATTATTATTATTAAGAATTATGGCATTAAAAATTTGTCAAAAATTTTGGCAGGTGTGTCAAAAGAAAGATTTTTATTTATTTTTTACTCAATTTTTTGGAAAAAAATAAAATTAATTATTTGTATGACATGAAATTTTTTTATAAAAATAGAGAATTATGGCATTATGAGTTTGTCAAAAAAATATTGTCAAGTGTGTCAAAAAATGATTTAATTATTTTTTAACCAATTTTTTGGAAAAAAAAATTTAGCTGTTTTTATGACGTAAATGTAATTGAACATGAAGTTGGACATGGAAATTTTTGAATTTGTTATAGTTTTTGAAATATTTCTGAAATTTTGAAAAAAGATTGTATTTTTGAATTTGTAATAATTTTTGCAATGTTTTTAGAATTTTGGAAAAAGTTTTAATATTTGATTTTGTTATAGTTTTTGCAATATTTTTAGAATTGTAAAAAAAAATAGAATTTGTGTATCTTATATATATTTTTAGAATTTTGAAAAAAGTTTCATTTTGTGATTTTGTAAGAATTTTTGGAATATTTTTAGAATTTTGAAAAATTTTAAATTTTTGATTAATAAATAAATTTTGAAAAAAGTTTCAATTTTTGATATTGTTATAATTTTTCAAATATTTTTAGAATTTTGGAAAAAGTTTGAATTTTGAAGAATTTTTGGAATTTTATTAGAATTTACAAAAATTTTAAGTATTTGATTTTATTCTAATTTTGGAATATTTTTGGAATTCTGAAAAAAGTTTCAAATTTTGATTTTGTTATAATTTTTGCAATAGTTTTAGAATTTTTAAAAAAAGTTTTAATCTTTGATTTTGTAATAATTTTTGGAATATTATTTTGGATTTTGAAAAAAGTTTGATTTTATTTAATTTTTACAATATTTTTGGAATTTTGAAAGAAATATGAATTTGTGATTTTGTAATATTTTCACGAAACGCTAAATGGAGAGGTTTTTGAGTAGTTTGCTGAGTGTATCATCTTTTCACTAAATTATGTTAATTTATGATCTGTTATAATTTTCCGGCAACGTATTGATGTTTCGTGTTAGTTTTGTAATAAATTTCTAAAAAGAGATAAAAAATTACTTGTTCTTTAACAAAGAGTTATGTTCGATATACAACGCAGCCCAAAACTAAAAACCATGTCCTCGTAAAAGTTTTTGGTCGAAAACTATATCAAAATCCTTAACCCAGACCGAATTCTTGATATCTCAGAGTTTGAGATTTCAACCCCTCCATATTTTACACTTTATAATACATCTATTCAAATAAAGCAATGTGGTGCTATAAACTAATGATAATAATCAAGACAAATTTCAACCATAACGGAAATCATTATACTCATCTACAAAAAATATCCTACAATTAAATAGCTTCCACACCTGGTTCACATCTATTTCACGCAAAACAAAGTTTCACACCTCTAAATTCTATTATAAACACAAAAAAAAAACAAAAACTCAATTAACACCTTTTCTAAAATTAATTTTTCATTTAACATCCCTCAAAACACCCCAAATCAAAAACCTCCTAATTTCATTTTAATTCTTTTGTACATTTCCATTTTTTAACAAACAAAACACTAATAATACAACAAAAATAACACAAAAATAACAAAATTAAAAACTAAAATTAATATTACGATAAAAAAAACTATAATCATAATAATAATATTAACACCGACCGGCATATTCTGTTAAACAAAGTCGGCATTTTTTTTAGTATTAATTAAAGAGTATACATACGCGATCAGATGAGATTCCCGGGGCGAAAAAAGTATTATTATTATTTTTATTATAGATAATATAATTATAAGATTCAGTCAATGTATTATATATATATTTTTTCTTATAGTTGTATCTTACAATTAAATTTCGTCTTCGATTTTGTGTTTTTTTTTTTCATATTTAGTATTCATTTATTTAATCGGAATTAATTCCATTTATATACAAAAAAAATCATTGATTAAATAATTTTGAGAATAAAAAAAACTTTAATTATTTAATTTAGATAAATAACATGACGATATTGTGTGAAGTTGGATTTAACTTTTAAACAAATCTATAAATAAATAAAAAAAAATTAATTGATTTTGATTATATGAATCTTTGATGATACGCTGAGCCGGAAACGGTTGTTAATTGACTTTTATTTAATCGGTTAGGAGGAAATAGAGACATTGAGTTAAGCAAAATTTTATAATGGAATCCTGTGTTATTGTTATGACTAAATTTGTTTCAGCGTGACCTTTTCGTAATAACAGAAATTAGTACCTTTAATCGATTAGAGTTCGTTCCTTGATATCGAACTTTTAGGTAGATTTCATATAGAAAACTACTTACTAAAACTACTATATATAGTATTATATAAATATATATATATATATATATATATATATATATATATATATATATATATATATATATATATATATATATATATATATATATATATATAATTCGTCTTCAAAAAATTGAATCAGAACCACATAACTAATTTCTTACAATAGCTATAGCAAGCTGTCGAGATAGTCATCTTACTACATTTAGAAAACGACTGCACAACATTTAAAATTCACATTCTATTTTGTCTTGGTTCCTTTGCTTAAAAACATTGTAAAATTACATGTTTTGTTTTAAGCAACTACAATTTTTTATTAAGCGAAAGTGATTTTACATTGGTGGAAAAAAAACATTTTTATATGTGATTAAACCTGCATGAAAATAGACTTTTTATATGCTATCGTAGAAAAAACACTAGAGTCACGTAATTTTACAACTACTAAATCTCATTATAAATGTTAATAAAGAAAAATAGAGTTTGCATTGAATTAGCATAAGTAATGTCGTATTATTTAGTTTCCGTTAAAAAAGTATGTACAAAATTATATATCGACAGCTAATTTTATTAAATACTTTATACTTATATACTAGAATTTTTAATTAAATAACCTTATTCTTTAGGCTCCAAGTTTGCCTGAAACAAATATTAAATTTTAGGTTTTCATGTTATGTTTTCAAAATATTTTTAATTTTAACATTAAGCTCAAAATTATGCTTTTATGTTAATTTTACCATTATGTTTGATCACAATTAAAATTATTTGCGTATTTTTTTTTTCTGCGCGCATAATTTTTTTCTCTGCGCGCTTATGTAATAAGATGTGCGCGCGCAGCTTAGCGGGAACTTAGCCCCATAGTATGTTTAATTATTATAAACTGAGTATTTAATAATTTTTAATGAAATGTGTTAGCTATTTGTATTTGATTCTGAAGACTGAAAAATAAATTATAGGAATAAAATAATGAGGGGTTGAAATTTCAAGCTCTGAGATATCAAGACTTCGGTTTTGGTTAAGGATTTTGATATAGTTTTCGGCATAAAACTTTTATGAGGACATGGTTTTCAGTTTTGGGCAACAAATGTATATCAAACATAACTCTTTGTTAAAGTACATGTATTTTTTATCTCTGTTTAGAAATTTATTACAAAACTAGCACGAAACATCAATACGTTGCCGGAAAATTATAACAGATCATAAATTAACATAATTTAGAGAAAAGATGATATAATCAGCAAACTACTCAAAAACCTCTCCATTTAGCGTTTCGTGAAAATATTACAAAATCACAAATTCATATTTCTTTCAAAATTCAAAAAATATTGTAAAAATTAAATAAACTCAAACTTTTTTCAAAATTCTAAAAATATTCCAAAAATTATTACAAAATCAAAGATTAAACTTTTTTCAAAATTCTAAAAATATTATAAAAATTATTACAAATCAATAATACAAACTTTTTTCAAAATTCCAAAAATATTTCAAAAACTATAACAAATTCAAAAATTTCCATGTCACATTTACCTCATACAAACAGCTAAATTTTTTTTCCCAAAAAATTGGATAAAAACATAAATGAAATCATTTTTTTGACATGCTTGACAATATATTTGTGACAAACTTATAATGCCATAATTCTCTATAATGATAATAAAATTTCATGTCATACAAATGATTAATTTTATTTTTTCCAAAAATTTGGGTAAAAAAAATCAAACCTTTTCTTTTGACACACTTGACAACATTTTTTTGACAAACTTATTACAAACTTTGACTTAAACCATAATTCTCAATAATAATAATAAAATTTCAGGTCATACAAATAATTAATTTTATTTTTTTCCAAAAAATTGGGTAAAATAATAAATATAAATCTTTCTTTTGACACACTTGACAATATTTTTTGACAAACTCATAATGCTTAAATTATTTTGGTCTCACATACCAATCCCAACCATCAAGATTTTTTCAAATTCATTGTTTCTATTCGTAATCACTTAAAATGAACGTTTTTTAAACAAATTTCCTTGTTTTGACACAATTGACGATTTTTTTGACACACACACTTTTGGTACAGTTATCGAACACATCGTCCTTTCGGCTCTTCCCATTGAGTATACCTATTTTTAGAAGAAAAAAAAATTTTGAAATCCGTCTAACGGTTTTCTAGATTTCGTCGGTTGTGACGGCCGGACAGACATACATTTTTTTTGCTTTTTTAGAATCAGTAGGTGCTAAAACGTCGATAAATGCCAAAAAAAGTGGGGGTAAGAATTTTACTTTCGGCTCATGAATGCAATACTTAGGTTTTTTCAAAACCGAAGTAATTTTTTCAAAACCGAAGTAAAAACAAACACTACATTTTGAGTTTTATTAGCATTAGTTTTTATTCATTTTGAATTTTTAGCGGTCTTTTTCTTTGACAATTTAACTTTGACAGCTTTACTGTGGTAATTTTCATTCAATATGTGACGTCACTAGTTTAACTATGACATTATCACCATGATTAACCGTAGTTAATTTCGAAACGCACTCCAGAACAAAAAAAATCAGATCAATTACAAGTTAAAAAGAACACTTGGGTTCTGTTTTATTTTTTCATTACAAAGATTAACCCAGATTGATTGTGATTGGTTGATTTTTTATTCACAAAATAATATTAATACCTGTTATACAAAAAAAAACATCCCAAATATGATAAACAAACAAAAATCACAAAAAAAATTTCAGTACAACTTCTACACCACCAATTTCTACGATGCTATATTTCTGTACTCGGTGTGGACAAAATAACAATTCTGTTTCCAAAAGAATACGATCGAAATCATAATTTTGCGTTGGTGCAACCCAAAAGAATACAAATTTCGATAATTCGGTGTTGGAACTAGTTCAGTACAGTCGAAAAGAATACACTATTAGTGTATTCTTTTCGGCTGTACCGAACAAATTTCAGTAGAGTTCCAACACCGAATTATTTTTTTTGTATTGAAATTCATTCCACAAGAATACAAAATTCGATAATTCGGTGGTGGAACTTGTTCGATACAGCCGGAAAGAATACACTATTAAAGTTAAACATTTCTTTTTTTTAAGAATTGTTTTTAGTTGCTTTACTTTTTCTTTTAACTTAATACATAAGCATGCATCTAAGTTTTTGAAATTACGACGCTGGGAATATAAACGGTTGTTGATGGTCGCTACATCCTCTTAGGGAATGCTGATGGAGTTTGCTACTCCTCGTTCATTAATTTCCAACGCGAATCGTTTGTACTCAGAAACGAAAATATCTCTAAACATGACCAATTCAGTGAAATGTAAAATTTACCAGACAAGCCGCATCTGTGACTATTTCAGCGATATTTTTAGTTTTGTTTGGTAAGTCTCTGAAGTGATTTTTTGCCAGGTCAAATATGAACTTATTTGAATGACACCAATCATGTGATGCCGGAAAAATTCTCCTATGAACACACTTTTTTGAATTTTACATTGAACAGTTAGAATCTGGTTCTTGACTGAACTACTTAGCAAATGTTCCCGTTTGAGGGAATGCCACACTGCACTACATTGTAGCAGTATAAAATCAACGTTTAAAAATATAAATAACAAAGGGAAAACTTTGATCGAAAAATAATGATTTTTGGACCAACTACGTCAGCCTTCTTCAAAAGAATTTCACCAGACAAAATTGTGGTTATGAAGTTCGGATTTAACTATGATTCCATACATTATCAAGTATTATCAAAAAACGAATTTGCTCTAATATGATTATAAAATTTCAATTTTGCTTAACAAGACATAAAACTTATATTAAAACATAGAATCAATTTAATTATCATAAAACCCCATTACCAATCCGATGACTTGATATTAATTCATTTCAAAACTTACCAACTAAACAAAGAAATTTGTTGTTTCTTTTCCGAACCAATTTATCGCTTCTAAAACGTATTGCACGATTTTTTGTTAAAATCAACTTAACATTTATTAATAATATTCGATTATTTTTTTCGGCAAAAGTTTTTCATTTTAATCAATTAAATCTTTGTTTTTTATTTATATAAAATATTAAACCACAAATAAATGTTTAAGAAATGAAAAGGAAAAGACAAACAAAACGAAAACCATAAAATCATTTCAATTTCTTAAGTAAACATATATTTTTTTATAACGTTTTCCTTAAATGGTTTTGTCAATTTGTTAATTTAATTTATTATATTTGAAGTAATTTTGATTATTTTTATATTGGGTTGTGACATATATATGTATATTCATAGATTGGCGAAATGGTTTTTTAGATGCACCGAGTTTGTGCCAATAAAACTAAATTACTATCATACCATATCCATCCAAACTAAAATTATTTCAAAAATAAAAAAAACACCAAGCGTTGAAAATCGGAACTAACATAAATTACAAGTCTGTATAATTTTTTAAAATTGTTTTCATATTATTGCAATCAACAAACAATTAAATTAAAAATCATTAAACTGAAATATATCATCATAAAATAATAGTTATATGTACGTATTTCAATAGATAAATTGATTTTATTTGTTAATATTCTTATGATTTTTTTTTCAAATCTATATTTGTTCAATACAAATATTCGTTTATTGGATTTAAAAGAAATCGAATATTTGTTTAAAAATTAAAATAAAATAAAATGATTCAATAATATAACAATGATTTTTGTTTTAAATTTTTATTGATTTAAGATAATTATATTGACATGGGTAAAGCTTGAAATGGTGGTGAAATTCTATATTAATCATTTTTATTTTTTTATGTAAAAGAGGAAAATTTCTACATCTGTATGTGAAGTGTGAACGAAAAACTTTTACACAGATACAAAAAATAGTATTTATAAATAAAAAACAAAATAGTTGCCTTCCTTTTTTAATGCGGTTTTCAAACACATCCAATACGATTTAATAATTACGTTGTTACAATTTTTGGACCGCATAGTCATGTAACATATAGTCCCTTAGGAAATCACACTACTAAAGCGACAGAACTGTATACTTGGTTGAACCCCTGACCCGCTCTTTTGACTTTAGCTCAGCGAAATTTGGGCGTGGGGTTATCAAGCAACATAAACATAGACCATGATCCTCACTTACCAGTCTATACCGCTAGGTCATATTCTATCACAAACTGTGTTTCTAGCCTTATAAAAAAAATCGAAAGAAATCGATAGAAAACGATTGAAAACGAATAGTTTTCTATCGTTTGCGTTCCGTTTCTATCGGATTTAATCATTTTAAGCGCATAGAATATATCTGCCAGATAGAAAACGTACCGTTATCTATCGTAACCTATAGGATTTTTCAGTTTTCGGTTTCAATGGTTTTTCTGCGATAGAATTTCTATCGTAGTTAATCGTTTTAAATCTGAAGATCACGACTTGAAATTTTTTGGTAAAACTGAACAAGTTTTGAATAGTTTTTTATTGTACATTCCATATATATGTAGCACCAATCGTAACCTATCGTATTTTTCCGCCATCAGATTCCTATCCGCTTGAATCTGAAATTCACGAATGAAATTTTTTCAAGAAAAACAAACCAATCTACCATAACCTATGGGATATTTCAGATTTGATTTCAATGGCTTTTTACGATAGAATTTCTATCGTTGTTAATCGTTCTGAATTTGAAGTTTTTGATTGAAATTTTTTGGTAAAACTAAACAAGTTTTTAAACGTTTTCTATCGTACATTCCTTGTATAACACCAATCGTAGCCTATCATATTTTTCCGCCATCAAATTCCTATCGGTTTGAAACTCAAATTTACGATTGAAATTTTTTCAAGAAAAATAAACCAATCGGCATCTACCGTCACCTATGGGATATTACTTCAGTTTTGAAAAAACCTAAGTATTGCATTCATGAGCCAAAAGTGAAATTCTTACCCCCACTCTTTTTGGCATTTCTCGACGTTTTAGGACCTACTGATTCTAAAAACGAAATCTAGAAAACGGTTGGATGGATTTCAAATTTTTTTTCTAAAAATAGGTTTACTCAATAGGAAGAGCCGAAAGAACGATGTGTTCGATAACTGTACCGGAAGTGTGTCAAAAAATCGTCAAGTGTGTCAAAACAAGGAAATTTGCATATTTGTGGCTTAAAAAACGTTCATTTTAAGTGATTACGAATAGAAACATAGAATTTGAAGAAATCTTGATTGTTTGGATTGGTATGTGAGACCAAAAACTAGATTATTGCATTATAAGTTTGTGAAAAAAATGTTGTCAAAAATGTCAGAAAAATGATTTCATTGATTTTTTTAGCCAATTTTTTGGAAAAAAAATTAGCTGTTTTATGACGTAAATGTGACATGGAAATTTTTGAATTTGTTATAGTTTTTGAAATATTTTTGGAACTTTGAAAAAAGTTTCAAAAGTTTCGTTTTTGATTTTGTTTAGAATTTTTGGAATATATTTAGAATTTTGGAAAAAGTTTGAATTTTTAAGAATTTTTGGAATATTATTAGAATTTACAAAAAGTTTAAATATTTGATTTTATTCTAATTTTTGGAATAATTTTGGAATTTTGAAAAAATTTTCAATTATTGATTTTGTTATAATTTTTGCAATATTTTCAGAATTTTTGAAAAAAAGTTTAATCTTTGGTTTTGTAATAATTTTCTTGTTTGTTTTTAGAATTTTGAAAAAATTTTGATTTTATTTAATTCCTGTCGGGTTGAATCTGAAATTTACGATTGAGATTTATTTTCATAAAAATCTAATAAATCTAACTGTTTCCCATCATCTCAATTTTCAGGCCGAGTTTTGTTTAGATTTTTGTAACCTTTTTCAATAAACACTGGTTCATAGAGTTTAATTACAATTATTGCTCATTTATAATCCTATTGAAAATTATTATTTATTAGGTCAATAATTGAAAATTAATTATGGACTATTGATATTTTCAAATAATCTGCTCAATACGTTGACCTTACGGGTTCTCATCCGGGTGAATTTAATAATATAAAATAACAAGGCATTTTTAATTTTGGCTTGAAAAATTTTATTAAAATTATTTTTATAGTTTTACGTTTTTATTATATATACATACATACTATACTACATAATATAGAATATAGATACATAATTTATTAAAGAAGTTTTTTTATATCGTTTTGAATTTCAGCATGTATCATTATTAATCGACATTTTATTTAAATATATCTTATCATCACTGATTATTTCTATGAGCTTTTTATATATTTCTTCGATTTTTAATTTCTAAAATAAAATGTACTGTTAAATTCTCAAAAACAAATGCCTCTGTTTCTAGCTTGGTACCCAAAACGAAACATTTCCATTCATCACAATTAAGTCAGAAATTCTCAAAACAACTTCATTGTTTTTCAATTGAACTATAGAGTCAGTCATTCATTTTTATCGATTGACTATTATACTCATTGGTATGAGGAACTGTTCCTGCAAAAATACATCTTTCAAATATAGGTCCTGGTGCGTCATCTATTTGCACAAACTAGCCAACAATTGGACATAGGTTTTTACATCACTTTCATAAAGTCCTGTTCCTTAAGCTCCATTTGTGGTTTTTGTAACATTCGGTGTTAACGAAACACGACCAAAAAGAGATTTACAGTATAATGAGCACATTTCTGAGTTTGAAGAGTTCTCTTTCCCTATATAACTATAAAAATTCAACCACTTTATTAAGTTTTCTACTATTTGAACATCTAGATTTTTGTACTTTTGATTAATCTCTTTGACTTAAAAATATTACTTTCATAAGGAAATGCAGATGTTGCCCATAAGGGGCAATTCGGCGTACAGATTCACATAAATGAATAGCACTATGCAAGTTGAATGTTGCTCCAGCAACATCGTTCTTTAATTGAATTTTTGCCACAAATTGATAAATATACCGATTCGCATTGATTCAAAGCGGTTTTATCTTAAAACAGTACTTAATTTATCTTAAAACAGTACGTAAAAACTGCGTATCAACAGTACAAATGGATTTAAACGATATTTGTCTAGCGCTAACCTTTAAAACACGAAAAACTATAGTACAAAGACTTTGATAACCATTCAGCTGCCTTCCATTTATTTCTCTGTACACGATATACGATTCAAAACGATAGGTTATTCTACCAAAATTTGGTTTTTACGATAGGAAACGATCAAAATGAAAATGCATTACATTAATACAAAATAAAATAATGTGAAATAACCTATTGAAAACGATTCAAAACGATAGGATATTGCACTAAGATTCGGCTTTTACGATAAGATACTATTAAAACGGATAGGAATTAACAGAAAACAAAATAATGTGAAATAACCCATTGAAAACGATTCAAAACGATAGGAAATTGCACTAAAATTCGGCTTTTACGATAAAAAACGATTAAAACGGATAAGAATTAACAGAAAATAAAATAATGTGAAATATCCCATTAAAAACGATTCAGAACGATAGGATAATCTACCAAAAACGATAGGAAACGATTAAAGCGATACAAACATTCTATCGGAAAAAAAACGATACATTCCCATCCATTTTAATTCAAAAACCGCATATTAAACGATAGAAAACGGTTCTATTTTTTCACTAGATTTTCATTTCTATCAGAAAATAACGATAAGAAAAAACGATTCCAACCCATTAATTCTTATTCAAAAACCGCATAGGAAACGATAGAAATCCGTTTCTATGGGAAAAAACGATTCCAACCCATTAATTCTCATTCAAAAACCGCATAGGAAACGATAGAAAACGGTCTATCCTTTTCTATCATTTTTTTTTTACAAGGGCATTCATAAAACCCAACCAGCTAGCAGGATGTATAGAGATATAATAATGATGTAGATGTTGATGATGCATCGGCTGGCGCCTCGATTTGCAAAATTCACATACGTCCAAAAACCTTAACTTGACGTCCCTGGATCATAACTAGATTCTACACCTGAACTAAAAATTGATCATTTTATTACAATTTTCAAATACGAAAGGAGTCCGTAGTCCGTTTCATAATTGTTTTTTCTCTTGATTATTATTATTTCAAATTTAAAAATATGAAGGGGCTGAAATCACACAGCTCTGAGATATCAAAACTTCGGTTTTGGTTAAGGATTTTGATATAGTTTTCGGAATAAAACTTTTATAAGGACATTGTTTTAAGTTATCGGCAGCGATGGATATCAAACATAAAACTCTTTGTAAAAGTACAAGTATTTTATCTCTATTTAGAAATTTATTACAAAACTAGCACGAACCATCAATTCGTCGCCGGAAAATTATAATAGGCTATATATTAACATAATTTAGCGAAAAGATGATACACTCAGAAAACTACTCAAAAACTCCCCATTTAGCGTTTCGAGAAAATATTACAAAATCACAAATTCATATTTCTTCTTAATTCTAATCATTCCAAAAATGCTGTAAAAATTAAATAAAATCAAACATTTTACAGAATTCAAAAAATATTCCAAAAATTGTTACAAAATCAAAGATTAAAACTTTTTCAAAAATTCTAAAAATATTGCAAAAATTATAACAAAATCAAAAACTGAAACTTTTTTCAAAATTTCAAAAATATTCCAAAAATTAGAATAAAATCAAATATTTAAACTTTTTCTAAATTCTAAAATATATATATAAAATTCAAAAATTTTATTCTTTTTACAATTATAACAATATCAAAAATTGAAACTATTTTCAAAATTCCAAAAATTATAATAAAATCAAAAATTTAAAATTTTGCAAAATTCTAAAAATATATATATGAAATTCAAAAATTCTATTATTTTTCAAAATTCTAAAAATATTGCAAAAATTATAACAAAATCAAAAATTAAAACTTTTCCCAAAATTCTAAAAATATTGCAAATATTATTACAAAATCAAAAATACAAACTTTTTTCAAAATTCCCAAAATAATTTAAAAGCTATAACAAATTCAAAAATTGCCATGTCCAATTACATTTACGTCATACAAACAGCTAGATTTTTTTTCCCAAAAAATTGGCTAAAAAAATAAATGTAATCATTTTTTGACACACTTGACAAATTATTTTTGACAAACTTATAATGCAATAAAATTCTCAATAATAATAATCATTACATTTCATTTCATACAAATAACTTATTTTATTCTTTTCTAAAAAAATAAATGAAAATCATTCTTTTGACACACTTGACATTATTTTTTTGACAAACTTATAATGCCATAAATCTCTATAATAATAATGAAATTTCATGTCGTACAAATAATTAATTTTATTTTTTCCAAAAAATTGGGTAAAAAAATAAATAAAAATCTAACATCCACATAATTACTTTTATGTTTTATATATTTCTAGTCGAAAACCGAAGTAATGTTTTCCATAATATGTTTCTCAAAAAAATTGGGAAACAAAATATGTGAAAATCAATCTTTTGACACACTTAACGATTTTTTTTACATACTTTTTAAACAATCG
The DNA here is from genome assembly GCA_963693315.1 of Diogma glabrata. NCBI lineage: Eukaryota > Metazoa > Arthropoda > Insecta > Diptera > Cylindrotomidae > Diogma > Diogma glabrata. The sequence goes on along the minus strand of OY856186.1, from coordinate 38,915,815 downwards.
TCAAGGTCCTGGTCTGACATACAGATTTCAATCATCCAGATTTCTCCAGATCCAAATTTACTACTCATTGTTTTGAAACACTTGACGATTTTTTTGACACACTTCTTCCGGTCCAGTTATTAAAAACATCGTCCTTTCGGACCTACCCATTGAGTATACCTATTTTTAGAAAATACACATTTACCAGAATCGGAAGTTTTTGAAATCCCTCCAGCGGTTTTCTAGATTGCGAAAGTAATGACGGACGGACGGCCAGCAGACAGAAATACATTTTTTTTGCCTCTTTAGAATCGATAGGTCCTAAAACGTCGAGAAACGCCAAAAAAGTGGGTGTAAGAATTTCACTTGCTCACGAACTCAATACTTTGGTCTTTTCAAAACCGAAGTAATATCAAGACTTCGATTTATGTTAGGAATTTTTATATAGTTTTTGGCAAAAGGTTCTTATGAGGACATTGTTTTTACTTTTGGGTCAGCGATGTCTATTTATATTAAACATAAAACTCTTTGTAAAAGTAAAAGTATTTTGTCTCTGTTTAGATCTTTATTACAAAACTAACACGACTAACAAAACTAACATCAATACGTTGCCATTTTCAAAAACAAACAACCCATTATTTACCATTATTTACCCATTATCTATAACCAATTTCATCATGTTTAATTCAAACTAATTCAAAATTCAAACTTCTTCCAAGTTTCCAAAAATTGTAATAAAATCAAACTTTCTTCAAAATTCCAAAAATATTGCAAGACCTATAACAAAATCCAAAATTGAAACTTTTTCCAAAATTCTTAAAATATTGCAAAAATTATAACAAAATCAATATTTGTTTGAACTTTGTTCAAAATTCTGAAAAATTCCAAAAATTATAATAAAATCAAATATTTAAATTTTTTCAAAATTCTGATCAAATTCCAAAAATTATAACAAAATCAAAAATTGAAACTTTTTGCAAAATTCCAAAAATATTGCAAAAAATAAAACAAAATCAAAAATAGAAATTTTTTTCAAAATTATAAAAATATTCCAAAAATTTTAACTTTTTCCAAAATTCTAAAAATATTCCAAAAATTAATCCAAAATCAAAAATTGAAATACATAATTCAAAATTCCAAAAATATTGCAAAACTTATAGCATAATCAAAAATTGAAACTTATTTTCCAACTATTCCTATTATTCAGAAGTCGTGGCATCTTAAATCACACAAAAAATTACTCAAAAAACATCTCCATAACAATTGCTTTTTTCTTAAAAAAACGACATTTAATCTGCAACAATTTGATATTTTCCAACTGTTCTTATCAGTTAGGAGTAGCTGAAGCTGGATAGAAGCTTATTCCATGTCCAATTTGTTATACAAATAATTAGTTTTATTTGTAAAATGTTTCTAAAACATTTTGTTTCCAATTTTATGTTTGTCAAAAAATGCAATGCGAAAAAATGCAAAACGCCATGTAAAAAAATGTATGTTTTGACACACTTATAATACAATAATCAAGGTTTTGGTCTCACATTCAGATGCCGACCATTAAGATTTCTCCACATACAATGTTTCTACTCATTATCACTTAAAACGAAAGTTTTTTAAGCAAAAAAAATTTAAATGTGCTTGTTTTGACACACTTAACGGTATTTATGACACATTTCCTGTACAGTTATCGAACCCATCGTCATTTCGGCTCTTCGCAGTAAGTGGCTTTATTCTTTAATTTGTTTTCGTCGGCTATGACGGCCGACAGAGCGACGGATACTTTTTTATTCTATTTTAGAATCGTTATGACATAAAACTATGAGAAATGCCCAAAAAAGTGGGGGCAAAATTTTCTCTTTTGGTTCGAGAGTCTAGATAGTAAGATTGTATTACTTAGGTTTTTCAGACCAAAGTATTATGAAAAAGTAAATCTTTCCTAATTGTTGTGTGACGTCAAACGAACAAAAAACTAAGTGGTACTAGAAGAAATCACTACGCTCGAGGTGCAAATTTCATACTTGCGTGAAATGAATTATTTTGACATTGTTATTCAAACTTCTATTTATAATAATTTGTTTTATGTATATTAACAAAATATTAATTAAATACTAGGAATCGCCCAGTGGCCAAAATTCGGCCATTGTAAATAGAAATTGTAAATAGACCTCCTAACCAAATAGCTACAACACATTATTTCAGAGTTTAAATAATCAATATAGATTGATTTTGAATTGTGAAGCAAATACCTTGAAAAAAAAACAAAATAACCGAACAAAAAACTCAAAAAACACAATTATCACATTTTTTCCATTTTTTCTGAAAAAATCGTCAAAATTCAAAAAAAAGTATTTTTCGACACATCACACTCAAGACCTTTCCTACAATATACATGTTGCCACACTTTTGATGGAGCAAATATTTTAAAATTGTGCCGCGAAAATATTGCTTGCGTATTTATATATAGATATAGATTGATTTTGAATTGAGAATCAAAAAACTTGAAAAAAAAAAACAAAATAACCGAACAAAAAACTCAAAAAACACAATTATCACATTTTTGCCATATTTTCTGAAAAAATCGTCAAAATTCAAAAAAAGTATTTTTCGACACATTTACTACTCAAGACCTTTCCTACAATATTGCCACACTTTTGATGGAACAAATATTTTAAAATTGTACCGCAAAAATTATGCTTGCGTATTTATATATAGATAGATAACTAAAAATTTAAGAAAACCTCCTTAGTTAAGATAGTTAAATATTTTCATAAGCAAAAGAACTTTTTTTATTTGGGATTTTTTGTATTAAATAAATTTTATTTGTAGTTACTAAATGTTAACAACTAACAACTTTAGATAAAGAAAATAAAGATTTTTTTTAGTATATCAGGTAATGTCATATGAAATGTCGTTTTTACAAAAGTTGTAATTATCCTCTTACATCTAATGGTCAGCTAGGCAATCTCCTCCTACTCTTTATACGCTCGTCTTGCTCTAAATTTGTATGTATTTCTAATTTTTTGTTCAAAGATCACTTAGTTGTTATCATGTGCAACATGTTAAAAATCTAAATTCAATGTATATATCCGTTAACTATAAAATAAAACGCGATATTGTCCAAATAATGTTGAAACACAGATGTCAAAACAATTATTAATTAAAAATAGCTATCGGGATAAATGTTATGATAATAGATAATACGATTTAAAAGTGACAGTGGTTAGATTGTTACCCTTTTATCGGATGGTATACGAGATGTATAGACCGATAAGGGGGTCAAGTCAGCACGTTTAGTCAATTGAGGTAGGCATTGGTTGTTCATTTACAAAAGAGCAGGACGCCACGTTAGACGCCTAAATCTAGAAAAAAAGTATTACAGTAATTCCATTTCTATATCTAATCTTTTCCTTTTAATCGATCTTTATATTTCAATTTAATTTCTTAATACTTATTACATTAAATATTTTTTAATATTCATTTATTTTATTATTATTATTATAGAATAAACCGCGGTTACATAATACGATAAAATATGAATTAAATCTAGCAACAAAATTTCGTATACATATATAATTTTTTTGTTGCTGTTATTTGTCGGATAGATCAAAACGGAACAAAAAAATTTTAAATTAAGAAAAAAAAATATGTTGTTTAAGATACTTTCCTATTAATAATTTTAGAATGGACCAATATTAAAAAAAATCGAATGAAGGTAAAGAACACGCACATAAAATTTGTTGTTGTTTTCCTAATATATGAGTAGAAGACGAGATAAGTTTGTGTTATAGTTTTTCTTTATTTTTTACTTTATGATATTTTAATGGTGATGTTAGAAGTAATCTGTATGATTATAGATTGAATTTTTAAAAAAATTTAAATAATAATAAAATCGATGGCGATGGTTGTAAATTGAATGAATGCCAAGGATAATCCGAGATTTATGAAATATAAAAAAATGTAACAGGTTGTATCAATAACATTGGTATTTTTTTTTATTTGAAGTTAGGCATGTTTAGTGTTAATAATAACGAGTTATAAATTAACGTCTCTGAATATCCGAAGATACCATGTCAACTAGGATTGGGATTCTAAATTAAGTTTCCTTTAGGAATTTATGAACGTTATTAATTTTGAAATTTTGGGGATTAAAATTATCAGAAAAACCCCACGCCGGCAAGGAATTCCAAGAGTGTGAGACTCGATTAAAAAAATCACGCTGAAAGGCTACAGATCTACACTTTGTTATTTGAACCGCAAAAGGATGGGCCGCTGATGCAGCTCTGGTATGACGCAATAATAATGCAGGCTTCGGTAAAATCGATTTGATCTCTTCAGATACCCTTTCATCCATAACGTATTTAGAAAAAATCGTTAAATCAGCAACATTTCTCTTGTGCTGTAATGAATCAAGTTCTAAGGTAAGATGAGAGGTACCAATCAATTTAATAGCTATTCACTGCAGAGCATCATCGCATTTCAAACTCGTTACGTACACTCCACCCCAAATATGAAAACAGTACTCCATGCAAGACGGATAAAAGACTTGTAGACCAAAAGAAGCTGTTCGCTATTGCAAAACTTTTTACAACGTCCCACAAACCCTAATTTTTGAACAGCGTTCTTAGCTAAACTAAAAATATGAGAATTTCACTTCATATTGTTTTCAACCTCAACCCCCAGAAGTCTGACAAACTCTTTCTCCACAAACTTTAAAGGAAACGGATTAGGTGAGGTGATAATCTAGTAAAATGGCAAACCTGTGTTTTGCTAGCATTAAATTCAACACTGTATGCTATACCCTAATCCATAATTGTTTTAATATCAACGTTTAAAGAATTCATTAAGCTTGATCTCGTGTCATTAACTGTCGAGGGTGAATATTGATTTGATGATTCGTGAGACGCATGAAGTGTGCTATCATCAGCAAAACTATGGATAGGATGAACTGTTGAATCCAACAAGTCATTAATATAGATAAGAAAAAGCGTTGGTGACAAAGCGGAACCCTGAGGAACTCCTACATTGGCATTACAGCCAATTTTATCTTATTTTCACAGTTCACAGAAAAATTCCTAAATTGCATGAATAAAAAACTGATAGATATTTGTAGGGTTTTGGGTATAAAAATTGTTTGGTAATTTTTGAACATATATTATATGTGGTAGTATGTATTGTAGTTTTGTTTAAATTTACATACAACGTTCATTGGCTCTTTGGCGGATTTGATATGTTATAACTGATTTTAGCCAAATTAACAAAAGCGGTTGTAAAATTATATCTCCGCAAATAGTGTTACAAAGAACCTCTTTCCTTCGAAAAAGTAAAAGCGTGCCACATTCAAAACATATTTCATAATGAAGATTGAGGTAGCCATCAATGACTGAAAATACAGCCGCCAGCACCTCTGAGATGTTGGCGGCTGTATTGTACATTGGCTATCTCACTGGTATTGCCAATGGTATATGATATCTCACGTTAACTCATATTCCAATAATAGGGACTGGAGTACGCGTGTTTGTCACATCCTTGGATCAAAAATTCAAAAAAATTACTAATCAACAAAAACTCCCTCCGTGCATGCATTTACATAATCGTTTTCGTTATATATAATATGCAGAAGCATATAGCAAATTATAAAAAAGCTCAGATAGCTGAGCTGGACGGTAACCGACTTTTTTTTATATTGTGTCAAAACTTATTGTCGGCATCATATTTATGGATTGAAATGAAACTTTTTATCAATTTTATTGTGACAGTCACTCAAATTAAACAACTTCGTTTTTATTTTTTAATTAAAATACCATATCGATCAGTGATTGAAATCCAGTTTTTTAATTGGTAAACGTCTAAGATAATCTCATATCAAAGCTTTAATACCTAATTAAAAAATTAATTGAAATTTATCACCAAAGTGTCTTTATAATTCGCACACTACTGCATCATCATCAGAATAAAATAAAACAAACCCATACATAGTTAGACCGATTGCTAGCTAGTAGAACAATATAAAAACTTGAAAGATAGAAAAAAATAAAAAGATAACCGACACAAAGATATGAAATAAGCACAGATTTAAAAGATAAAAGGAGATTTAACAAAGACTTTGTTGTTGTTTTTTATTTAGTTTTTATTTTGACGGTACCGCATATGTTGTTTGAAATTTCAAATTTTTAGCCCTATCGAATTTTACAACATCAAAAAACCTATGAAATTTTACATGCTAATTTAAAATGTTTATTAAGTGGAAACTTCTATTAAAATTTCTTTTACTTGTCATACATAGGCTTCATTTCAATTATGTACGAAAATATATTCATTTATAAGAGAGATCTCGATTTGAAATGGATTAACAGTTCAGCTGTCAATAGAAAAAACTACAAAAAAGATATTTTTATTTGAAGTTTAAATTGAAGATTAATGTTTCGGTTTCTTTTCATGTTTTTCATATTATATTTATTATTTAAATTAAACAGCTACGAGTCGACGAGCAAGCACTATTAAGTGAACTGTTGACAAACATAATACGAGATAATAAAACTAAATTAAATTTGTTCAATGCTGTGTACATTATATACGTTCGTTACGATTACTAAATTACACAACTGAAAAATTTTGTGCAAAATTAAACCATCAAGAATTTCTCGAATAACCAAAGTTGTGGCCTTGGCTTGTAAACGTTAAACTTGAAATTGAAAAAGACTAACAGAATAAGTGTAGCGAGTGGTTGAATGACTACTCACTCATTTGTGACAACCGCCACCAAGATTACAAAACATATGTTGACTGGATGCTGTTTTGCTCAAAATAAAAATGGATTCTCATTTGGACAGACATTTGTGGATTGACAGACAATAACAATGGATTTTCATTTGGACTGTCAATGGATAGACATTCTAAAAGATTTGTTTGATTAAGTTTTATCTCTATTCAAAAATTTTTATCATTTTCGTAAAGAATATTAATCATTTTGAGTGACGATGACTCACATTAGTGTGAAATTTCAAAAATTTGTTCATCTGATTGACTCAAAAATATGGCTATATTCCTATTCAGTAAACAAAAATACATGAGAAAATTGTTTCTATTAAAATTAAATGATCTGATTTTACAAGTGTTTCAACGAAAAAACTATTCTTTCACATTGAGGTGGTTGACTTGCAGCCGCCATACTGGTCCGCCATTATGGTTTTTCAAAAAAGGTCACAGTTAAAACTACAGGTGCATGATGTATCGCTATAAAATTGTCCAAAGTGGAATTATATTAGATAAATATTTTTTATTGACTTTAAGTTTTCAATTTCGTTTACTGTGTACATATTACATAAAATTTTGTGAAAATTTGAACATACAATAAACTCAATATGGAGAATAATTACATATATGAAGCCTACCTAAAATATATATGTACATGTACCTAACAATTATAAATAAGCATACGAATAACATTTTCATTTCAAACACTGACTGGTAGTGTTGTTATAATTTTTTTATATATCTGTTTAAGGACAATCCAGTACAATACATATTCTTTACACAACAAACAAAAGCTTATTTTCAACATCAAACAAGAGAATTTTTTTCATCGTTAGACAATGCTCACTCCCAAAAAGTATGATATAAACTCAGCTTCAAATGTCATAAAAAGAAACAAAAAAGATTAATTAGTGAATAAGATAAATTGGCAGTAAAAAAAATTGTTAATTGTAATGTTTATGCAACTAATTGCTTTTAAATTGTTTTTTATTGTTATTTTAGATGAAATTTTCCTTTTGGCCTTTTCGTATATGTACGTATTTTTTTTACTACGAGTATAATTAAACTCTGTACGTACTTGTATACGAAATGATTTGTAAATTTTTTAACTACTGAAAGCTGTTAACCTCATTTTTAGAAATCATGACTTGGATGTTATCATTAGTTTAAAGTGTTTTAAGTTTTTGTAGATGGTTTTTGATCTTCATTATATTTGAACTTTGTTGTTTGAGTTTTAATAATGGACAAATAATCCGCCGGTAACGTTCAGAAACATTGGAATTAGTGTTTGCAATTGTTATCACCACGTATCGTGGCTTGGACTTTTATCACAACAAAAAAAAATATATTAATCTATATTATACCGGGAAACTGTTGAGTTGCCCCAAGACGAATCTAGAGTTTGGGATCTCTTATATGAAAAAATAAAATACTAGCCTATCATTTTAATAATCTGATCAAAAAAAACTTAGCTTAAATTGTTCACCTGTTGATGATGATCCATTAGATGAGTGGTATACGGAATATAAAAAAACCAAATTTCTTGACTCGATGCTAAACGTTAGTATTATTTCTTTTTGTTGCGTTTTCCGAAATGTTGTGTTACACAATTTGTTCACCATAACTCATGCGTGGAGATAACATCAACATGCAGGTATCTTGATATTATGACTGTTGCACTCCTAGTTATTTTTATCACAGACACAATGGTCTCACAAATCAACCAATTCCAGTTTCCTCCACAATAAACCAGATTCACAGGAGAGAGGCATAAAAAAAGTTTAACAGTGATTATGCTTTCTTGTGTATTGAATATTTAGTTAGCATGAATTACGTACCTCTTAACCTGGCACCACATGTACCAGGTTTCAAAAAAAAAAAACGAAAAGTTCTGGATTTCCGCTACAGACTGCACCTTAGTTCACCAAAAACATATGTATGTATATATATAAAATACAGCAGGATTCAGGTTTTTTTTTTTCAATATTTATTTTCACAATATGTGTATTATTGAAATTACTATAACAATATATGATTTGATAGTTTTTTTTTTTGAAATTTTTTTACAATTATAATATGGTCGAATGCCACAAAAAAACTTCTAATTTTCTTTATATTTTTACTCCAAATATGGTAACTAATTTTTGTTTGTTTTTTTTCTAAAGTTAAACACGAACTTTTCCGTTTAAGCGAAAAACTTGGAATGAATCTACATCAAATTTTTCTTAAAAACATCGACTTCATTTTCAAAAAAAAATGTGATTTTTGTTTTGACATCTTCTCATGAAAATCAAAATCGTGTAATACCAAGATTCAGCAAAAGTTAGTAACGACATCTGTTCGTTAGAATTGGAAATAAAATTGGGTACGTTCGTTTATTTTTTCAGTATATTCGAAATTTAACTAGCCGTTAAGTATTAGAAAATTTTAAAATGATTATTAATGTAAAAAAAATGAACTGAAACTAATGAAATAAATTTTTATTGAATTAGAAAAAGAAGATGAATTGGTTTTATTATTGTTTAGGCGAATATAACGGACGTTACACAATCTTGGTATCCGGGTACCCGGATACCCGGGTATTTAATATCCGGATATTTTGGTCGAGTACCCGAACAACAAAAGGTCCAATTTTTTCTCAATAAATTTTACAAAATAAAATTCAGCTCATTCTCTTTTTGCAAATTTGAATTATTCTTTATGCTAGTTGTTGACAAATGATTCTATTCTAACCATACAAATTGCAATATGTCCATAAACATTAAACCAACCACATCCGGAAACATTAAACTGTCCTCTAGTTAATTATTATTGTTTGGATTACGAAAACAACAGAAAAACGACGAAGAACACATAATAAAATTTATGGAATTTTAGTTCTTATTAAAATTAAAATTAAGTCATAAAAATTAAGGATCTTCATTGGTTATTTGTTTATATTTAGTTTAAAATAGAAACGGTAAATATATTATTCTAAATTTTTATTTAAGATTTAAGCTAATAATTAAAACTAGGAGGGCCCGGCGTGCTTCGCTACGCTTATAAATAAAGTTTTTGCGTAGACATTTTGTTGACGTAGAAGCAATGATTTCAAAAAGTGGTATTGAGAAATGCTAGCATATAATTTTTAATTTTTCTTTTTAAATATATGAATGAAAAATAATCAAAACTCTAGCTGATCAGTTCGGATATATGAAAAATTAGCGATCAAATAAGTTAGTGATCAAATAAGCTTACTTGAAAACTTATTTGATCGCTAATTTTTCATATATCCGAACTGTTTAGCTAGAGTTTTGATTATTTTTCATTCATATATTTAAAAAGAAAAATTAAAAATTATATGCTAGCATTTCTCATTACCACTTTTTGAAATCATTGCTTCTACGTCAACAAAATGTCTACGCAAAAACTTTATTTATAAGCGTAGCGAAGCACGCCGGGCCCTCCTAGTTTCAATTATTCAGTTATTTTTCTTTTTACTTGCAAAAATATACTTAAGTCGGATGAAATTTGTGGCACCTATTCACAAAACATTGACACCAATACTAAAACTACGTGAAAAAGCATCAAAAAAAGCCTACTCCGATTCAGAGTACACAAAAAATAAAAGCAGAAATGACTTTTTTCCTTTCGTCAATACCAACAAAATATCAAAATTTCAGATTTTTTAAAAATCAAAAATTTAAAAATCAACAAAAAAATGTACGTTTTCAAAATAATAGCCCACCTATAATAAGAAAACAAAGAAAAATATTACGCAAATATCTTTATATCAATAAACAAAATAATCGAAATAATATCGAAAACCGTCCTTGTTCAAAGACAAAAGACTACTGAAATGAATGATTTAAAAAAGAAAATAAATTTTTAAGTTTCGTTTTTGTTGTTCGTTGTTCGATAGCTAATATATAAAAAAGAAAATATCATTCATAAAATATCATCATAAATATCATTCATAAAATATCATTCATAAAATCAACATTATTACGCATATTACGCATATAATCTCTTTTATTCCGACGACTCGAAAACCATCCTTTGTTCAAAGACAAAAGACGACTGAAATGAATGAGAAAAAAAAGTTTCGTTTTTGTTGTTCGTTGTTCGCTAATATATAAAAAAGAAAATAAAATAAAATAAAATAAATTTTTAATTTCGTTTTTATATGTATGTAAACTTATAATGCATATGTATATAAAAAGTTTTCCGTATATAATAATTTTTTTATTTATGATCCGATTTGTGTGAATCTGAATCCGATTATAGGTTACACTAATATCAGTTAGCTGTGAAAATTTGAAATGAATCCATCTGCGAATAAAAAAGCCTTAGGCTCCACAAAGTTTTGATCTAGCGTATTAATATATATAAGAAGATAAGTGTCATTGAAAGTTTGGGACCAGTTCAAGAAAATGTCATCAGATAAATCTCGGTGCCACGTAGTTGGATGCGCACGAATAATTTCAACTAAATGGGGAAATACGTCAGCAATGAAAAATCAAATCGGATAATGATTCGGCTAATTATAATATTGAAAATTTACAACTACAAAAATGTATTGCTGTCTACACAAGATCTACTATAGATAACAGTGGTACTACAGTTGATAAAGAGTTGAAAATGTTGTATGTAAATAAAGGAAACCGAAAAAATTATAGAACATTTAAATCAATCGTTATTGACCGTGAAACCAACATCCACTTTATCGGAGCGGGTTTTTTCTATTGCAGGAATTTAAAAAAAAAAATACGAAATCGGATGAGTACAGGTACCCTAAATGCTTTAATATTTTTGAAATATTATTTTACAATTAAAAAATGATCAATTTTTAGTTTACTACTGTGAGGTTTTTTTAATGTTTTTCATCTTTTAATTTTTTTATAACTACCCGGGTTATCCGGGTAATCCGGGTAATTTGGAAAATACTAATCGAGTAACCGGGTAATTTGAAATCGGGTAATTTGAAATCACTAATTGGAATTAAATTTTCGCTTGTAGGATGACTGGTAAAACCAATACGAGTAGATAGAATATATTCGGAATATACTCAATTCAAACTCTTTTGTATTGCAATGCAGCCTTCAGATATTAATTAAAAACGATCCTCTGTTTAAGTTCAAGGTTGCAGCTTGCTACTTCTGGAACCCCTCGAAGATCCCCTAGTTGGATGCTGGGTTGTATTCGCTTAAGCTTAAGACCAAAACTACGACTGCAGCTGAAAGCACTTTGATGTACCCATTAAATATCTTATATATATTAATACGCTAGATCAAAACTTTGTGGAGCCTAAGGCTTTTTTATTCGCAGATGGATTCATTTCAAATTTTCACAGCTAACTGAAATTAGTGTAACCTATAATCGGATTCGGATTCACACAAATCGGATCATAAATAAAAAAGTTATTATATACGAAAAACTTTTTATATACATATGCATTATAAGTTTACATACATATAAAAACGAAATTAAAAATTTATTTTATTTTTTTATATTTTCTTTTTTATATAATAGCGAACAACGAACAACAAAAACGAAACTTTTTTTTCTTATTCATTTCAGTCGTCTTTTGTCTTTGAACAAAGGATGGTTTTCGAGTCGTCGGAATAAAAGAGATTATATGCGTAATATGCGTAATAATGTTGATTTTATGAATGATATTTTATGAATGATATTTATGATGATATTTTATGAATGATATTTTCTTTTTTATATATTAGCTATCGAACAACGAACAACAAAAACGAAACTTAAAAATTTATATTAGGTTTTCTCCGTTCAATGTATACACTTTCGTATGTACATTGACACTGATCTATTTGATAAAATTGTATTACCGTCTTTGTTTCTTATTGGTGGTTTCTGGCCACAAATAAAAAATCCAAGCTATAGATCAAAATATAATTTTTTATTTAAATATTTCGGTCCTTATTTGGGACCCTCCTCAGTAAATAGTCTATGTTTAAACTTATTATGAGTAATAGTTCATAATAAGTTTAAACATAGACTATTTACTGAGGAGGGTCCCAAATAAGGACCGAAATATTTAAATAAAAAATTATATTTTGATCTATAGCTTGGATTTTTTATTTGTGGCCAGAAACCACCAATAAGAAACAAAGACGGTAATACAATTAAAAATTTATTTTCTTTTTTAAATCATTCATTTCAGTCGTCTTTTGTCTTTGAACAAGGACGGTTTTCGATATTATTTCGATTATTTTGTTTATTGATATAAAGATATTTGCGTAATATTTTTCTTTGTTTTCTTATTATAGGAGGGCTATTATTTTGAAAACGTACATTTTTTTGTTGATTTTTAAATTTTTGATTTTTAAAAAATCTGAAATTTTGATATTTTGTTGGTATTGACGAAAGGAAAAAAGTTGTTTCTGCTTTTATTTTTTGTGTACTCTCAATCGGCGTTATGCGCGGTTGAATTTTTGAGGCATTTTCACGTAGTTTTGGTAATGGTTTAAAACTTAAAACTTGTTTTTCTTTTTAGGGTTCCGTTTTTTATACGGAACACTATTGGTGAGAGTACAACGTGTTTTTTCACATTATTTCGATTATCTCGTGAACCATTAATCCGATGAACTTAAAATTTGAGGTGCTTATAAAACTAACCTATCCACACAAGATGGCGGCTTAAAAAATAAATAAAGTGTTCGTTTGTTTTAAGGAGGTACGATGTAAAGCCTTTGAAAACATACATTTTTTTAGCGAGACGAGTAGGGTATCATATGAAAGGGCTTCATTTCAGCATTATTTAAAAATATATTTTGGAATTTTTCATCTCACCATTTTTTGTATAATTTTGAAAAATGACGTTTTCGGGATGTTTTATTGCCCCGATTAACTCCGACCCTACTTCATCGAAAATCTTGAAATATATTTGGAATGATAGAAAATTGAGTAGGTTTTTAATTAAAAATATAGAAAAGTGGCAGACACTAATAACTATATTTATTAAAGGGGTGGGAATGTTAAGGGGTAAAAACATCATTTAAAAGCCGGTCATGTGGGGTGTCATTTGAAAGAGCACTTGATTTTAGAAATATTGCCATTTTTTTTAGAATTTTGCAATGCATAGTTTTTGAATTATTATCAATAAAGTGATACAAAAAGTTGGTCCCCCCCGCTTGCATTTCGATCCTAATTAACAGAAAAATTTGAAAAAATTCACAGAGACAGGAAGTTTGATAAACTCTGAACGAAAAATATAGCGAACTCTCAAGTAATTATATTTTTGTGTTTTTAAGGGATTGGGGTGGGGAAGGGTGAAAAAAAACCTTTTTTGACCCAAGCGAGTCAAAATTTCAGAAACTTGGCAATTTTTTTTAGAATTTTGTGGTACACAGTTTTTGAGTTATTCTAAAAAATGTGCACATTCCAGACCGTTCCCCCCCCTACGTTTCGACACTGATTGACAGAAAAAATTGAAAAAATTCACAGAGACAGAAAATTTGCTATATTTTGAACGAAAATTATAGCGAACTCTCAAATAACTATATTTCTGTGTGTTTAGGGGATGGGTGTAAAGGGGGTAAAAAAAAACTTTTTTCGACCCAAACGAGTGGGGTATCATTCGAAAGAAGACCGAATTTCCAAAACATTGCAATTTTTTTTAGAATTTTGTGGTACAGAGTTTCGGAGTTATTCTAAAAAATGTGTACATTCCAGACTGTTCCCCCCCTACGTTTCGACACTGATTGACAGAAAAAATTGAAAAAATTCACAGAGACAGGAAGTTTGCTATATTTTGAACGAAAATTATAGCGAACTCTCAAATAATTATATTTCTGTGTGTTTAGGGGATGGGTGTAAGCGGGGTAAAAAAAAATTTTGTGACCCAAGCGAGTGGGGTATCATTTGAAAGAGCACCAAATTTCCAAAACATTGCATTTTTTTTTAGAAATTTCCGGTACACCGTTTTGGAGTTATTCTAAAAAATGTGCACATTCCAGACCGTTCCCCCCCCCTACGTTTCGACACTGATTGACAGAAAAAATTGAAAAAATTCATAGAGACAGAAAGTTTGCTATATTTTGAACGAAAATTATAGCGGACTCTCAAATAATTATATTTCTGTGTGTTTAGGGGATGGGTGTAAGGGGGCTAAAAAAAACTTTTTTTGACCCAAGCGAGTGGGGTATCATTTGAAAGAGGACCAAATTTCCACATTGCAACTGTTTTTAGAATTTTGCGGTACACAGTTTCGGAGTTATTCTAAAAAATGTGCAAATTCCAGACCGTTCCCCCCCTTCCCCCCCTACGTTTCAACACTGATTGACGAAGTTTGCTATATTTTGAACGAAAATTATAGCGTGCTCTCAAATAATTATATTTCTGTGTGTTTAGGGGATGGGTGTGGGGAGAGCAAAAAAAAAACTTTTTTGGAACCAAACGAGTGGGGTGTCATTTGAAAGAACACTTAATTTAAGAAACATTGCAATATTTTTTAGAATTCTGCGATGCATAGTTTTTTAGTTATTGATGAAAAAAAGTGCTATTTTAAGTGTATGTATACCACCCTATATTTCGACGCTAATTTATAGAACAAATATTCCCAATTTAGACTATTAAAATACTTTAGCTAACATAAACAGCTATGGATAAGATTTAACCTCAAGTAACATTTTTGATCAATGTAGATGTGATTGACATTTACTATTGACGTTTACGATTAAACATTTATTCTGTTATGCGTCCATAGTCTGGCGATATAAAGACTTTACAACATAACTTTATGTCATTTATTTTTGATAATGTGTTCTTTTACATTCACGGAACCCTTGGCGAGCGAATTTTATTCGCACTTGTCCGACTTTTCTTTATATTTGTTTTCTCTTAGTTAGTTTATACATTTCCTTTGAAGTTTAGAGAATTTATACTAGTTTCCCACCGTAGCAATTTGCTAGCTAGTATAGTTTAATAAAGTATAATAGCAACGGTGTGAAAGCAAACTATCACAACAATTATTTTAAATTTGCTATTTTCATTTGCTAGCTAGTAAATATAATACTTATCAAATAAAGTATAATATCGACGGTGTGAAACGTAATTATTATTTTATAGGTGAAATGTCATTTTATGAAATTTGTAAACATTGTGTTTTCTTGCGATTTTTAGCTTGTAAGATTCAATTCTGATATTTAATAAATTAAAGTGCATGTATTAATTGTTGATTATGATATGGATATGTTTAGTATATCATTATAAAGGAATAGGACATGAAAAACGTAGTCAACGTAGACGTTTAGTTTTCGTGAGAGAATTATTTAAAAAAGACGTTATAGAATAAAACTTATATGTATTTTATGCTGTTCAAAAACAGTGGCAGGGCTGGTCTAAATCTATTTTGATTTTCTCTGGGTTGTAAATTTCATTTTAAAAACTATAACGCTAATATCAAATATAAAATTGACAGTACGGTATTTTGATATCTCAATTTTATTCTAGTGTCAAGTTAGGTTTGGTTTCCCTCCGAAACATTATCTTAATATAATATGAACGGTGAGAAATCAAACTAATATCAAATATTTGCTATACTACATAGTAAATTTCTGCGGTGGGAAACTAGTATTAGTTTATGAATTGATTTAGGGGTCGATAGACGTAATATTTTTCTTTGTTTTTTTATTATAGGAGGGCTATTATTTTGAAAACGTACATTTTTTTGTTGATTTTTAAATTTTTGATTTTTAAAAAATCTGAAATTTTGATATATTGTTGGTATTGACGAAAGGAAAAAAGTTATTTCTGCTTGTATTTTTTGTGTACTCTGAATCGGAGTTATGCGCGGTTGAATTTTTGAGGCTTTTTCACGTAGTTTTGGTATTGGTGTCAATGTTTTGTGAATAGGTGCCACAAATTTCATCCGACTTAAGTATATTTTTGCAAGTAAAAAGAAAAATAACTGAATAATTGAAACTAGGAGGGCCCGGCGTGCTTCGCTACGCTTATAAATAAAGTTTTTGCATAGACATTTTGTTGACGTAGAAGCAATGATTTCAAAAAGTGGTAATGAAAAATGCTAGCATATAATTTTTAATTTTTCTTTTTAAATATATGTATGAAAAATAATCAGAACTCTAGCTGATCAGTTCGGATATATGAAAAATTAGCGATCAAATAAGTTAGTGATCAAATAAGCTTACTTGAAAACTTATTTGATCGCTAATTTTTCATATATCCGAACTGATCAGCTAGAGTTTTGATTATTTTTCATTCATATATTTAAAAAGAAAAATTAAAAATTATATGCTAGCATTTCTCATTACCACTTTTTGAAATTATTGCTTCTACGTTAACAAAATGTCTACGCAAAAACTTTATTTATAAGCGTAGCGAAGCACGCCGGGCCCTCCTAGTATCTATTATTTTTCTTGTAGTTGGAAATGTTCTCACCACACAATTGTAAAACTTTATCGCATATCTACCGGAAGAATAATCATATATTGACTGTGAACGCCAACCGACCACCATAACTAATATTAATCGTGATTGATCTTCTGTCAAATCGTTTTTTTGTTTGTTTGTTTTCCTTTATTTCTCTGAGAGAGAAACCGGTTTGTCTTCCCAAAGACGTGCATAAATTTTTCATTTGATTCAAAATTGTACAATTATTGCGAGTTTCTTTTAAATCTATAAGAAAAAAACCTACCACAAAAAAATAATAGTTTCCCCCTCACTGCTACTATATAAAAAGAAATAAGAAAAATGACAGATTAGGATTTGATTCTAACCAAATATATAAATTTTAATCTTTTATCTATTAAAAATAAACTTCACAATAATGAATAGTTGGTCGCCAGCTAGTTTTCATAATATACTTTTAGGATGTATACATAACTTAAATATTTGCACATTTGCATTATAAAATAATAAAATGTTCACTTTTATAAAATCACTGGAAATAACACAATAAATGTAAAATACTCTCGTAATTATTTTTATTCATTTTATAAAAATTAGCACAACTAAAAATAATAGATTGTTCTTTTTGTTTCGTTTTAAATTATTTAATTGTTTTTAATTTATAATTTAATACAGTAGTTGGTTGTTGTAAATAAACAGAAATGCAAATGGCGAAATGAGAAATTGAATATGACATATTAGCAAACACGATTTCTTATGTCTCTCTTCATACAATTTTAAAGTTATGTTCTCTCTATATTTATATATACTCTAAGGTGAACGCCAACTGAACAAATGATTTTCATCAAATTTCAGAATAGAAAATACATCAAGTGAGTTTCTACAGATATCTGTTGGTATATATAATTAAACCTATAATCGCATCAATCCGGCTCGAGGGACCAATTTTTAAACAATCAGATCTTTTCTCGATACTTTTCTGTTGAAAAATCTGTTCCTGATTTTGTTGACGTTGGTTAATAATAAAACAGAATTTTAAGATGATAGCTGTCATTTTAAAATATATATACCAAAATTAAAATATATTTACATATACAATATACCTATTTATACCCAATATAACTAATGAAAAATTAAATTTAAAATATCGATAAATCGACATGAAACAAGACAAATAAAAAATATTAAAAAAATATAATATTTTTTTAAATCACTAAAATTAATTATTGAAGGGCCTGTTTGTTTAACGAGATTGTTTTTATTACATTCACTAAAAAATTTATTTCGCACATAATTTTGTATTTTATATTTTTATTCAATTCAATTAAACGCATGTAAATTATTTCCTAAAATGTTAAATAAAACCAGCCATGTAAGAATATGTAAAAATGCTTTTTATTTTTCTATTCTTATATTTCTTATTCTTTCTTTTCTTTTATTTATTATTATTATCATTAAACAAATTTCGTTTCTCTTCGTATTTTATTATTACAGAAAAGACCGAAAGAATATTTATTTTTAGCGGCTATTTAACAACTTAAATTATGTTAGTTATGTAGATGTTATTTTTGTATTGAAAATAAGTGATACTTAAATACTCTAAATTCTAAATAGTAGAATCTGTAGGTTTTAAGGAGTAGTTAAATTTCGACTCGAGATGTGACTACCCGAGTAAGTCGTATTTATTACTTCAACAATGAATGAATTTTTATGAATGAATGAATATGAATGAACAATGAATTAATTTTTAATACGGCTCAAATGACCGAATTAAAATAATAAGGTCTTTCCTTCAACAACCCGACAGTCCACTGATAACGACACACTTATTATTTATTTACAGTTGACAGATGTACTGTAATACACTTTAAAGGGAGCAGTATTTTGTTACATTACAAATCTTAACAAATCAGGTAAGCTAAATAATTAATTAAGTAAAAGTTAACCTACACTGAAAAAAACATGTCCTATTTCCAATCGAAATGCAATTGTCTCAACCTCAGCGTGCGGTCACATCCGTTTGTCCATTTGGTTATATTTTTTATATATTTGCTGGAATTTTTTTTATATTTGTTTAAAAATCTAAATCCAAATATAATGCTTTTTAAATACATTACACTATATCCTGTGGGCGAGATGGAGAAGTGGATAAGTCAAGAACATCACTTACAAGGAAGTTAAGCAACACTGGGAAGTATCACAACTTAAACGGGAACCGCTTGGGAACTTCATCAGAAAAAATATAGAAATATGATTGTAGCACATTGAAGCAGGAATATCTCGCCCACGGTATGCCAGTATACCTTATCCAGCAGCCCTGGAAACTGACTAGGATTCGATGGCCCAATCACCCGTTAATCCGAAATTCAAAATGATTAAAGAAACGCACTCTAGGAAGAAAAAATAAAAAACAACAAACCGGAAAAACAATCAAATATCGACCCTTGGCTATCGCACCCAGACACGAATTGGGAACTGGAACGTCAGAACTCTAACAGAAACATCGAGGCTAGCACAAGCTGAGAAGGTATTGAATGAATATAAGATCGAAATACTAGGACTCAGTAAAGTAAGATGGAAAAACAGTGGGGAATTGACAACAAGCGTAGGAAACCACTTCATATTCTCTGGTAAAGCCGACACACATGAACAAGGTGTAGGAATATTAACAACACCCAAAGCAAAGCAAGCGCTACTCAAATGGAAACCGATAAGTAGCAGAATAATAACAGCTCGATTTCTGTCGAAAGTCAGAAATACAACAATTCAATGCTATGCACCTACCGAAGAAACTGATGACACAACAAAAGATGAATTCTACGAACAACTACAAGCCACAATTTCTAGTGCACACCGAAATGATATAAAAATTATCTAAGGAGATTTCAATGCTAAAATTGGAGCCGATAACACTGGCATGGCATCAATCATGGGCAGATGTGCGCTAGAATCAGCACGAAACAACAATAGAGATAGGCTCATCGATTGTTGTGTCACAAACCAGCTATTCATAGGAGGCAGTAAATTCCCACATAAGAACATACACAAATACACTTGGACATCATCCGATGGAAGAACCAAGAATCAAATCGATCACGTACTGGTTAACAAAAAATTTCTGTCCTCTCTTCAGGATGTCAGAACAATGCGTGGATCAGAAATACACAGCGACCACCAACTGGTAATAGCAACATTCAAAATTAAACCAGCCGCTGTGAAACAAAATAAGTCTAATCGTAGAAAATTCAACACCAATAGATTGAGAGACAAGAACATACACGACATCTTCAAACAATCGCTCCAGCCCAATCTATCACGTGAAGCCAGAAATATTGATCATAAATGGGAACAAATGGAAGCAGCCTACATCAACACTGCTACAGATGTGCTCGGATACCAAGACAAGTCCCGCAAACCATGGATTAGCGATGATACTTGGAAAAAAGTTGAAGAACGTCGACAGCTCAAGGTGCAACTATGTCACCAAAACACAACTGAAGCGCAGAGCAAATATGAAAGTGCAGCTCAACAAGTGAAAAAGATGGCAAGGAATGATCGCAGAAAATATACAGAAGACATTCTCAAGACTGCTGAAACAGCAGCCGCAAATAGAAATATGCGCACGCTACATCAATGCGTATGAAAGGTCACAAACAAGTACACGTGTACCCCACCAATAACGAATGAATTTGGTGAAACCCTAACAACAACCGAACAGCAGCTTAATAGATGGAAAGAATACTTCGAAGACAACAACCAAAATAACGAGGAAAGTTTCCAGCCTGCAGATGGCACTAATAACGAAACTATCAACACCCATCCACCGACGGAGCGGGAAGTTAGAAGTGCCATACAGGAACTGAAGAACAACAAACAGACAACATACCAGCGGGAAGTACTCAAAGCAGATGCAGCTACCACAGCTGAAATCCTAACACCACTATCAGCTGACATATGGAGTTCTGGAAAAATACCGGACAAATGGAAAGAGGGTTTAACCATAACAATTCCCAAGAAAGGTGATCTAAGAGAATGTAAAAATTGGCGAGGTATATCTCTGCTCAACACCACAATGAAAGTATTAGCGATGATCATTCTGGAAAGAATATCTCCATCAATTAACAAGAAATTAAGAAACGAACAAGCTGGCTTTAGACCAGGCAGAAGCTGTACAGATCATATCAACACAATCCGTATCATCGTCGAACAATCTAACGAATGGAATTCGCCACTGTATCTACTCTTCGTGGACTTCGAGCGGGCGTTTGACACAATCAACAGAACTGCTATCTGGAAATCACTTTGTGAAACGGGCATCCCAAATCAGATAATTGATCTAATCAAGGAAATGTATCAGAATGCTGGGAACAAAATTCAATACAAAGGACAGCAAAGTGATAAGTACTTTAACAACCGGGGAGTAAGGCAAGGCTGTGTGTTATCACCGCTACTATTCCTCATAGTACTAGATAGTGCCATGCGAAAGCTCGAGAACGAAAGTCCAAATGGCATCCAATGGGGCTCAATGATCACCATTAAGACGGCTCAATGATCTAGACTACGCAGACGATATCTGCCTGCTTACACACAGACATGCAGCAGAAAATACAGAAGCTAACAATCCTTGCACATGAAGTTGGTCTCAAAATCAACATCACCAAAACAAAGCTAATGAGACTGAACACCAACGTGAGTACACCAATCAACATAAATAATACACAAGTCGACGACGTCCACAAATTTGTATATCTTGGTTGTACTGTAGCGAAAACAGGCGGAACAGAAGAAGACATCAGTCAACGCATCAACAAAGCAAGAAACACATTTAACTTGCTTCACTAGATTTGGAATGCGTCCGTCCTGTCAAGAAAAACAAAGCTACGGATGTTCAACGCATGTGTTAAGTCAGTACTGCTGTATGGATGTGAAACTTGGAAACAAACACAGAAGATCACAAATAAACTTCAGGTGTTTGTCAACAAATGCCTAAGAAAATTAATCAAATGCTTCTGGCCGAACACCATCAGTAACGAAGAACTTCTGCGGCAAACTGAGCAGATAGACATTGAGACCGATATAAGAAAACGAAAGTGGAGATGGATAGGACATACACTGAGAAAGCCAGCAGAAGACATAACAAAGATGTCTCTGGAGTGGAACCCGCAAGGGAAAAGATGAGTAGGAAGACCAGCTGAAACTGTTAATAAATTGCGAAGGCGGATTTTTGCGAAAATAACTTTGACAAATGCGATTGATCAGTATAGCAGATGGATATTGCATTTTACATATAGGTATGCATATTTACAACAAACTCATTTTCTCATATATGTATATATATCTAAATTTAAAATAATTTTTAAACGTTTTGGTATAAATTATATGTTTCAAATAATGTTAGTTTTATTTATAATTTTTTATTTATTTTATTTACAAAATTTATTTATTAATAAACATTTCTTAAAACTTTATTAAAGGCGGAAATCTCACAAATTTGTCAAATATTTGTCTATTATAACTTATTATGACCACAAAGAAAAATTCAATTTTTAAAATTAAATAGAAGTAAATACCTTAAATAACCAACAGTAACATTTCAAAATGTTGTAGTTTAACATTTAAAAATTTCCTTAAAGGCAATGTAAAATGCGATAGGAGTGTTTCAGAATTGAATTGAAACACTAAAGGACGGATCGCATCAACTCAATTGCAAAAAATGCGAAATACGATCGGTTTCATAATAAAACCCCTGATAAACAAAATGTCGGCAAAGCATTAATTTTAATAAAAGATAAAAAAAGACTATTTAAAAATCAAAATGGTTAGAGTAAAAATTGTACATATCTTCAATCTATGCCATTCATACAAATCTCATTTCGTTCCAAGCAAACAAAATTTTGTCGACATTATTATTTCGTTACAAACCAAAAAAAAAAAAAATAATATACCCGCAATTAGTTTCGATTCTTACATAAACTAGCCTATGAAGCTTAATATTCTTATATCTTGAAATTATAAAAAAAATAATTTTTTTTTTAATTTTACAGCTAGATACATTAACTTAAAAAAAATTATATATAGAAAAGATACAATAACAAAATGAAAAAAGCATTACAAATTCTATTTAGTTTCGGTTTTTTTTAACTTTTCTTATTAAATTTTTACTTCATAAGAAAGTTAACTTTATTCAAGCATCAAAGATTTTTTTATTCGACTGCAACATAAATAATGAACTCCAACACTGACCATTGAAGAGTGCACCACTGGTTTCTATAGCCTGTCCCAAGTTCCATCAAAACGTACGAGTCCATTTCACTTTGTTCATTATCGTTAAAAAACTAAGCAGTTTTTTTCTCACGTAGATCTTGCGAAGGTTTTAAAGTTTCATAAAATTCACGAAAGCACAATTTCTTTTTACTGGAAGAAAAAATTGGGATGCAGATTTCTTAAGAAACTTACCAAACCTTCTAGAGAATTTTATCAAAATCGAATATCATGACTTAAAGTTATTAATGTTATTTATTAAAATGAGTAAAAGCTAACCTTCTCTCCCCATTTGTACCATACCATCGAAAATCTAATCAATTCTTTTTCATGTCCTTATTTCATGTCTTACGACTCGCTGAAAAAAAATGTTAACTGACAGTTGGGATGCAGAACCGTTGAAACCCGTAGTAAAAGCTTATGAACCTAAATGTTATAGATTTTTACAATAAGTATTGGCCTGTGTCAATTTGATAAAATTTCGCTTAAAATAATTTTCTTTTATGTATCAAAATTGTGGATTGGACCCGGGACCGTAATACAAACCAATTACCTTACCAATTACTTTTTACAGATTTGAATTCAGAGGTATCCAAAATGTAACAGCAAATCCAAATGTCTATACACAAACAGGACGAATATATGTTAAAACTTAATATAATTTTTCTATCTTTAAAATAATAATGTGATGTGAATTAATCACGGATCAAAATAAATTTCGGTTTTTATTATATAAATCAATATTATTTCTTAAATTCATC
Source organism: Diogma glabrata (assembly GCA_963693315.1). Taxonomy (NCBI): domain Eukaryota; kingdom Metazoa; phylum Arthropoda; class Insecta; order Diptera; family Cylindrotomidae; genus Diogma; species Diogma glabrata. Next base: position 38,891,687 of record OY856186.1, on the reverse strand, counting down.
TAAAATTGAAAATTTATTAAATTTTGTTAATGTTAATTTTTTTTTTTTTGGAAAAATATATTTCGTGTAATGGGATCACCAGTTTGTGGTTTTATTATATACAAAGGTGTATTTGAAATTAATTCGAAACGGTGGGATGAAACCTTCTACCGAATTTATAGATGAGAAACATTTTATTTTTGATTCTTTGTCGTTTGTATGAAAATTCATAATTTACTTCGGACAATTCAGATCATTATATTATCGTAACATCTGGAATTGTGTGAAAAATAAAATTGTATTTGATTTTAGTTGTTATGTCTTCAATTTTTGCAAATAATGGTTAAACGTTATTTTGCAGCTGTGTTCTGTTATTCTATCCAACATAATCTGGTTATTTTAGGCACCATGTGTTCTCTGACAAGGCTATGCTGTCTAGTCAAGTTGGTAGGCCATTATCAAAATTACTTCTGCAGACCTTAAACTCTTAAGAAAAAGTCAGAAGCAGAACAGGATCTATTGGAAAAATCCTTGGAGATTAATTCCAGCAATTTTTTACAAATAAAGAGAATAATCAGGTTAAGTTTGAATTCTTCATTTCGAGTTTCTTGTACTCCTCCGATTCAAAAACTTAGTGTAAATATCACGCCGTTTCGATGTATTAACGAGTCATCAAGTTGACTAAAGATTCTGCTTGACAAAGCTAAAACTCCGCCTGTATGACCAAGGATGTTGGCTCCAATAGTCAACATAAACCAACGTTAAGCGAGAATTTTCCTTAACCTTATAAGTTGTTTAAACATTGTTTGGATAGTCATACGAAATAATTTGGCAACAATTGGCAATCGATTTAGTCAACAAATTACTTATGCTCTGTTAGAAAATAGTCGGATTTATCTGTCATATAAATATCACTATTTCGCCTGCATTAAATGTGTGTTGATCCTGGAAACCAAAACTGAAAGGTTATTCATATTTTTATCCGAACAGCAATCTACCGCATCACTTTGATTTTCTCTATGGCATGGCTTATTTGATATTTCGTATATTAATATAGAAAACAGAAAATTTATTTCAAATAAAATTTGTAAACCTTAACTGTGTCTAGCATGAACCCCAAAATAAACCCGTTTCGAAATACATTTCTTACAAAAAATACGATTCAGAACGTAAAATTATCAGTCTCCTGGTGTGTCCCTTTTTGAAAGTCTGGTAATCTAAATAAGCAATGATTCTAAGTGTGTAGAGACAAATTTACACTGCAGTAATAATTATTAATAATAATGCGTAAACGTCAATAATCATAAAATTACTCTATATTTCATTTAAGATAATATATCCTGTTAAATTTTGTCCCTCGAATTTTTTATCATCCTCCTGCCAAATCAAAACACATTGAAAATATTGGGAATTCATATTTCGATCAAGTTATCGCTCGTCACAGGAATGAATTAAAGTACAATAAATATAATATAGAAAGTGTTTTACTTAGTCCGAGGTTTTCTCAATCATGATGATGACTGTCATTGCAAGCAAGATCGTGTTTTGTCCAGTCACATTATCAGTACCCTGGTAAGTATTTTCGTAAAAAGTATTTTAATCTATATATATAATAGACAAAAAAATGAAAAAGCGTAGCCATACCATAGAAAAGACGACTGAAGGGTATACGGTAGGTAAATTTCTATTTAGTATTTTATATTTTTACTCAAATTTTAATTTAGTTTATGCTTTGCTTTTGGAGTGGATAGACGTATTATTTTAGATTTAATTTATTTCAGGCTTAAACAAATATTTGTTTGTTTAAATTCATTTTTCACTTTCTTTTTTTCGGAAAATTAAAAATGATAATCATGCATGCATAGATAGGGAAAGATTTAAAAAAAATTATTTTAAGTTTCTTTTCTTCTGCATCTTAACTTTTATTTTAGTCATAATTTTCTTTGCTTTTAAATATTTTCTATTGATTAGAAATTAAAGAAACAATTCATAAAATTGATTTGTTCTTTCTTTGCAAAACAAGATAAGCAGGCTACAAACCTTCACAATCAATTTGTCAATCAATTGAAAACGAAAATAAACGAAATAAAATTTAGGGGATTTTTACACTAAATTTTATTTCGTTTATTATCGTTTTCGAATTGATTGACAAATTGGTTGTAGGTCTGTAGCCTGCTATGGAGAATTATTTCATAATAGCCGTGTTCGATTTGCTGAAACAACTGAATTATCTGAAAAGAATATATTACGCAGAATATGTAAAATGTATTTTAGTTAGAACATAGAAAATGTTTCGTTGTCATTGTCGATGTAGTGGGTTATGAGAAAGATTCGGGGTTCAACGCGGACCCTATATTTATTTTTTATTGTTTTTGTCTATTTTTTTATAGAACACTAAAATTATTCCTTTTTATTCATAAAAACTCTGGGGGAGGGAATGATCCCCTAGTGACATGTAATTTTATAGTTCTACACGTCGTGAATATGTTGCCCTTTGATATAGAATTCGTTTTTTTCTTCATTAGACGTAATCTTGTCATTTTTAAGAGAAATACTGAAAAATTATCAGTCCCCTGGTCTGTCTCCTGGAAGCTTTATAAGCGGGATTAGACTTAGATAAATATTTATTTCGTATTTTGAGATAATATGTTTGAGTATTTGAAAGAAAATATTGCGACCGAAAAAGTTGCGACCGAAGGAATGTATTTTAGCCGGACCTACCGGAATACACAATGTCTGTATATGCATGATACATGAAAATGTACGTTTAATGTGTAAGCCGCTCTTAAATTTAGTAAAAAATGAAAAAGATCTGCTTAAGAAACTGAGTTGTTCTAATAATACAGTGGATTGTGCAACAAATATATGCAATGATTGTAAAAATATCGTGGAAGCTTACACAGAAACAATTTTGGAATCTCTTGAATTTTACGAAGAAATACATTATGAGAAATGGTTAATGCAAGATAGATATTCGTTAGAACGCATGAAAAAAAATAAGGAAGAATTTGTAGAGGATTTAGTACATACATCGGTAAACAAATTAAAAATTCATGATTTCATCGCAAGGCAGCAATCAAAGTTTCTTAAGGATACGAAACTTAAACTACGTCACGGCGAATACGTATTTATTATGGATTTTTCAGAAAACTACTCAATGATAACGCAGAATGAGATACAAGCTGCACATTTCAATAAAGTTCAAGCCACAATCCACCCAATCGTAGTTTACTACAAATCATGTAATGATAAACTAAGGTCTTATCTTTTGTCATTATATCTGATCATTTAATGCATAACACAGTTGCAGTTCATAAATACCAGGAAAGGTGTATTGAATTCGTTGAAAAACAGCAAGAAATATATCCAAGTATCAAAAAAATTTTATATTTTACTGATGGTTCAGCAGCTCAATATAAAAATAAGAAGAATTTCATAAATCTCTGCAAACATATTGATGATTTTAAAATACCTGCAGAATGGCATTTCTTTGCAACTGCCCACGGAAAGGGTCCATCCGATGGGATTGGAGGAACACTTAAAAGAGAAGCCCGGAGAGCTTCGCTTAGAGGAGAAAAAATATCAACAGCAAGGGAATTGTTTGAATGGGCGGAAATTTGGTCGAAAAAAAAACCACGTTATGAAGTTTTCATATGTGTCTTCAGAAGATATCGAACTACAGGAACAATTTCTTTCGGTGCGGTTTTCGGACATTAAAACCATAAGTGGAACTCAAGGATTCCACTGTTTTTTACCGGATAACACTACACTCGATAAAATAATTGCCAAAATGTTTTCTTTTTCTGATGATCATAAATATTTCAATTTAAAGGCAAAAAAAAATATATAAATTAATTTTTTAATGTATTTATTTATAATATTGATTAAATTATAATGTTTATAGAAAAAATAATTTTTTAATGTTTTTTTCTAATGTTAGTGTTGGTGATGTTGAAATTATAACAAAATCTTCGATCATTGGGATCTCCAATTCTTATTCTGAATAAAAACCTGTTTCTCAATCAGAAATACACAGAAAATGGTTCAAATTTATTGCAGGTGTTAAAATATGAAATGTTTAATTTATTAGATCCACATTTAGTACAGGATTATTAACTTAATAAAAAAACACATGTGAATTTTTCATATACCAAACTTTAAAAAATCGTAAGAAAAAATCCATATTGAATTGCTGACTTTTTATTTCTCAATTTCATAGATGCATATGTTTACTTTAAAATTTGTGAAAAACAAAAAAAAAAGCCTACTTTTTGAGATATGAGCTTTGAAGTAAACCAAGGTTTTACGCGCCGCCTAGCGGAAAAGAGAAAAGTTATTAATTTTAAACTTACTTATTTCAATTATTAAATTATTTTCCTTTTTACTTGCAAAAATATACGTAAGTCGGATAAAATTTGTGGCACCTATTCACAAAACATTGCCACCATTACCAAAGCTACGTGAAAAAGCCTCAAAATTCAACCGCGCATAACTCCGATTCAGAGTACACAAAAAATAAAAGCAGAAATGACTGTTTTCCTTTCGTCAATACCAACAAAATATCAAAATTTCAGATTTTTAAAAAATAGTTGTTTTTTTTTCGATGTACATTTTCAAAATAATAGCCCATATACATGTCACTGCTCTTAATAAAAGCAAGCCTAAGTCGAAAATAAAATTTACGTGGCCTGAAAACTGCATAATTGCATTCAATAAATCAAAAGAAGCCCTTGCAAAAGCTTCGCATTTAGCTTTTCCAATAACAGATGCAGAATTATCCGTTGCAACTGATGTTTCAAATATAGCCGTTGGTGCGGTTTTACAACAACTAAATGGAAGGTTTTGGGAACCACTTGGTTTCTTTTCCAAGAAGTTGCAGCCCAACGAACAAAAATATTCGGCCTTCGATCGCGAACTGCTTACAGTTTACCTCGCGATAAAGCATTTTCGTCATTTTGTTGAAGGTGGGAAATTTCATGTTCTAACAGATCATAAACCTTTGACAACTGTCTTAAATACTCAAGTGGAACGAAGTCCACGTCAGAGAAGACATATGAGCTACACAGTTAAAAAAAATTGAATATGTAATGCAAATTGCTACTCATATAGGTCCTACGGAAGTTTCCATTACAAAACAATACAAAGCTTGCTATATAAAGTTAAACTAATGCTCTTTGCATCAATATTTAACAGAGTACTTGGAGTAAAATAAAAAGCTTGTTGTTTAAAAATGTCTGTTATTTGCATTAAATAAATTGCGCGCAACATTTTTTAGTACGACATTTTAATGCAAATTACATCATAATTTCGAGATACTTTGATTATTACGCACCTGCCTAGATTAATTAACGATTTGAACTATATATTTCTAAAATGGATAATACTCTAGTGAATTTTAAAATTTCATTAATGTACTAAATTGTAGCAAGGTGCATTAAATCTTCTAGCTGTTCCATAGAAATAAATTATGATGCAAGAGTTGTTTTAAATTTTATAGAAATGCATTGAAATTAGGTTTAATGCAACGTTTAGTTTACAATTCAATAATAATCTGCAACGCATAGCTCCTATTGCAAGACTTGCTTTAAATATTGCAGTTACTTTTTCAACTGTGTATATTTCTCAGTTTACTTCTGATATCGTATATTTAAAGGAGAAAGAAAATGTCGTAGATGACTTTTTATCAAGAACAGATGACATTAATACAATCACTCTTACCGAAATCGATCTAAATAAAATTAAACAATTGCAGGATAATGACTTAAAATTAAAAACCTTTTTAACAAAAAATACAACTTCTAAAATTAAACTAGAATTATGCCAAATACCGGAATATGATCAACGACTTTGGTGTGAAACATCTACCAAATCTATCAAATTGTATATTCCAGACCCAATGCGAAAAACAATTTTCGATAATTTGCACAACATGTCACATCTAGGAGTACGAAGTTCACGAAAATTAGTAGCCTCAAAATATTTTTGGCCTAATATGAACACAGACCCTGGATATTATGCAAAAACTTGTATTGGTTGCCAAAATGCAAAAGTGCAACAACACACAAAAACTGTGCCTGGTAGTTTTGATTTACCTGAGTGTCGCTTCAACCATATTCATATGAATATCACAGGTCTGTTACTCATATTTAATGGTAACAAATATATTCTGACAATTGTAGATCGTTTTACACGATGGCCAGAAGCATATCCAATGCTAGATATGACAACCGATTCAATAGCAAAAATATTTGTTCACCAATATATAAGCAGATTCGGTGTTCCACAATACATCACTACAGACCAAGGTGCTCAGTTCGAATCTTATTTATTCAAAAAAACTGAATTCAATTCTCGGTATGTATCGCATACGAACCTCAAAATACCATCCTTGTAGTAACGGACTAGTTGAACGTTTCCATCGAACTCTCAAACCATCACTTAAAACCCTTGCAAATACTATAAATTGGTCGGCAAAACTTCCTCTTACACTACTTGGCATACGTACGGCATATAGAGAAGACTTAAAAGCTTCTCCTGCAGAACTTACATACGGACAAAATCTAAAAATCCATGGTGATATTTTTCGGAAACTATTCCAAATTCAACCGATTTTCCAGATTTTGCTACCAGATTACGTGAAAATATGAGTAAGTTGTTACCAACAAAAACGCAAAACCAAAACACAAATGCAGTTTTTCTTCCAACAGATCTGGACACTTGCTCACACGTCTTTGTAAGAATAGATAGACCAAAACTAGGTTTAACATGTCCATACGACGGACCCTTTGAAGTTGTAAAAAGACTTCGAAAAAACTTTATTATTTTGCAAAATAGTAAGAACGTCTCAATCGCGATCGACAGAATTAACCCAGCATACATAGCTAAAACGGAAGGTATAATCAAACACCACAAATCAGGAAGAAAAGTTCGCTTCAATTTGCAAAATTAAAAAAATATTTATTTGCTCTTCAAACCTTATTTTTCTTATAATCAGCATTCTGAAATATGTACGTAGGCACGTACGTTAAAATAAAGCTGCATACCTAACTTTAAATTTAATCATTTTCTGATTTACATATTTACTAGTATATAAGTATAGGTATAAAATAAATAATTTTCAGTACCCCGGTATTATGGACTTTTTGAGTTGTCGGACTAAACAAAAGCAGTCAATTTTTTGTCGGCCAAATTTACCCTCGTTTTCTAAAACAAATTTCTACCCCTTTAATAAATAACAAAATTATGGCAGTAAATACACAAGACCCCGGAAGATCGCCATGTTTCGGAGTTTCCCGAGGGAAAAGGCGGCCCAATCAAGGAAAATGGCAGATAAAAAAGTTGTAGGACTCATCAAGGACAAGCGCCTTACGAAGTATAAAATACGTGGTAATCATCAAATTAAATAGGTGATAACCCAGGGACTATTGTGTTTTTTGAGTTTTTACCTATTTAATTGCAGTTTAAACGATGGTTTCGGGACTTTGAAAGCCAAGATTAGTTAAGTATATGTAAATTACTTGTATAAAATAGTATCGTATGTGAATTAACGCTTTTTATGAATGCAAACGTTTATTTATAACAAAGAAAAAGAAATTCATGATTTGAAAGTAGTTTTTTCGGTTTTTCGCTTTTTTAACGAAATTTTTGTACATAAACCATATTATATTTTAATTCTATATTAAAGTTGGGATTTCAACAAAAAAATGAGCACTGGTAAAGTTCAAAAATCGAAAATTTCCTAACCAACTTTTTCGATTGAAAATTAGGTCTTTTTTTTTATTTTCTTCATAAAACATCGAAAATTAAATATTTCGCTTTGAAAAAATTTGGGACGTAAAAATTTCGTTAGCTGTACAAATGTTAACCGATTTTAAGATTTTCTTCTTTGTTTATTTGTTTTGTACATCATTTTTTCGTTCGAATTTATTTTTTTGTGATAAAAGTATTGAAATTAGAAATGAAATTAGTTTAAGCTTTGAAATTTCAAAGTGATATAATGTCTGAGTTCTTTTTGAGTAGATTAAGTTTTAATTAAAATTATTGGTTAAATTATACGTGCAAAAAATAATTATAATGTTTGTCTAACATTTAAAAATACAGAACACAATAGTTGTAATGATTTTGTTCCAATAATAATTGCAAATATACAAGTGAAGTGAAATATGACAAATATATATAAGTGAAGTGATATACATTTTATTTAAGTTCAAATACAGATCAAATTTTTGTTATATATTTTGTTTATCTCAATATATATAACTAATTGCAGCAAATAATATTTGTGTTAAATACAGGTGCGTAATAATCAAAATAACTCTAAATTATAATGTAATTTGCATTAAAATGTCATACAAAAAAAAAGTTGCGCGTAATATTATTTAATGCAAATAACAAACATTTTTAATACAACAAGCTTTATATTTTATTCCAAGTACTCTGTTAAATATTAATGCAAAGAGCATTAAATTTAACATTATAGCAAGCTTTGTATTGTTTTGTAATGGAAACTTCCGTAGGACCTATATGTTTAGCAATTTGCATTACATATTCAAGTTTTTTTTAACTGTGAATATTTTATGCCAGGGTTTTATATTCCATGACTAAATATTCATAAAAATGTATGCCTTAAAGTTATGGATATTGCAACAATATTATAGAAAGTGCTTATCAGGAATAAACATTTATAATTAGCTTGTACAAAACTTATGACCTGCAATCAGCTTTATTTTTATCCGTGCATACATACCGTTTGGAAAATTAAGTTCACCAGCCCGACTAGCATTTTGTTCAGGCATGCCCTGTTATGATCCGGCCTGGATCAAGTTGTAATAAGGTAAGACCTAATAGGGCATTTGATCAGATCCCTATCAGAAATCATATATAATTTCACTAATAGGGAACGCCCTATTTGTCTTGATCCGGCGCGGACTGCGAAAACCTATCTCATCCTTAGTAGTAAATGCCGGATCTGAGCTAAATCAAAATCATATTTGATTTTTCAATTAAGGTATGCCCTATTTGTCCTGATCTGAACCCTATTTCATTTGAATAAATTCCATTTTAGATATACATAGTTTGCGAACTCTCATTTATACTTTAGTTATCGCTTCTTTGCGTTTTGTTATGATGACATATAGGTAAGTATAAAGTTAGAATATTTTATAAACGAATTTATTGGACATTTTCAAATTAACGTATTTACAAAAATTCTAATTTTTTTTCATTTACATACTAATAAATGCCCTATTTGAACTGATCCGGTCTTAGTCCGGTTCTAGTATGGCTGCCTAATCCGGTTTGGATAGTTTGAGGCGTTACATTACTTTAATAATAATTTATTTAAAATAAATTTAATAAGTTTTGCTTTAACAACCTTTTTTTTTTTGATATTTTCAAATGTTTGAGAATGACCATTTATGGTTGAAACATGTAACAAAATATTATTTAAAAAAAGTTGTTAAAGCAAAACTTATTAAATTTATTTTAAATAACTAATTATTAAATTAATTTAAACAACTTGTAACGACGGACTATTTTCAATATTTACTCTAAAATAATATTCAAAGAAATTCGCTAATAATTTGTTAATTTATTTTCTTCAATTGTAATAAGCGTAGGGACATTTGTTTGTACTACTGTATTTTTTTGTTTCAATTAATAATACATTGCAGAACATGTTTTGCATAAATGATTGTTTGTATTAGTGAAAATTGCTTGTTACAGTGATGGAGGGGGAAACAGAAAGCCTATGATATGTGTAGGTAAGTGATCAAATTTTTGGATCGACAGATAGTATATAAATTTAAATCAAAAGTTTAGTAGTTAATTAAAAATAAAACAAAAAATATTATTATGTAAATCTAATAATAGTAAAAAAATATAAATTTTTATTATAAAAAAATTAAATTGTTTATTTTTATTGTGATATCGAAGTTTTTTATTTATTTATTTGTTGTTAATGTGATGAGTTTTATAGTGAAAAAAAAATGTTTGATAAATCATTTAGTAAATAAAATGAAAAAAATAAAAATTAATCTAAAAAAAATCACAAGTTTAATTACAAAAACGTGAAAAAAGGTATTCAGGTGAAGTAATAACGAAACCGTTCAACACACTTTTTATACCAAACGGTTACGATAACGCTTCATTCCAAGCCGTTATATGTTGACTGCAAATATTCATAAAGTTAATGTCAATCAACAAGCAACTAAAAAGGTTAATGATAGTGCTGAGCTTCGAAAGACAAATTATTTTTGGCGTGTAAATAAATTCGATCAACCTATGAGGGATATATTTCAAATTGACAGATGACATCTAGTTTGGTTTCATCATTTCATGGTGCCTTTAATAAAATTACGTTTAGTAAAATTAATTACTGCCTGCAATCAACATTTGGTCCCCAAGACTTGTTTTGGAAGAAAACAACATTCAAGAAATAAATTAATGTAAGCCTTTTTGTATTTTGATTTATATAATTTTTATTGATTTATTTTCGTGGAACAAAATTGTTTTCTCTGTTAGCTAATTAAAAGTTTCTTTACATTATTCAAATTTAGTGATTCATAAATAAGAGATTTGCAAGTGCAATTTGTTTGTCATAGAATCAGTTTTCCGGTTTAATATTATAATTCGTGTAAAAGTCCAAAATTTCGTAACAAACTTGGACACCCAACCATCATTATTTTAATTTATTTAACCAAATTAAATTTGTTTTAAATGTTACATTACTGACCGGAGCTGTGCAGGGTGCCTGATCCGGACCCTATCAGTGCTAGGGAAAGCGGTATCCGCCCCAGATCTGATCCCTTACATAATGCTAGTCGGGCACTGACGAGTGGATGAACGAGACTACAAACTTAATTGAGGCATAATTTCAAATTTCATCTCAGCATTTGTTGGTGGCAATATTCATAAAAAACAACGAGGTTAAAAACATTGCGACGGTATTGAATCAGGGAATCAAGAGTTGATGTCATACTTCGACTATACCCACAACTCGCATAATTTGCTTTTGAATATACTTAAATAGGGCCAGAATGGAAAGAGATCCAGTCCCTCAGTTTTGAGAACAACACTTCATGCATCATCGAATATAGGGGCATAGTTGATGTCCTTCTGTTCTCGGCCTTTCCGTATCAAAAAAGCACATAAGCACATAGTATAATGCTGAGAATAATTTTGTTTTCATATTTCTAACAAGCACTGATATCAAATGATATCACCCTGATTGTAGAGAATGGATCATCGATATTATAAACAGTTATCTTCTTAATTAGTCTATAGCTGCTCCGAACCAACAAAAGGGAAACTCTACATACATATGTACTATTATTTTCTCTCTCATGAGGATTTATATTATTTCTCAAACACAAAAGAAAAAAATATCCAATTAACATAATAACATTTCGTAATTGAAAACAGGAAACAAAATTTTGAGAATTCATTCAATTGGAAAAATAAATTACAACAGAGAAAAAATATAAAATCTGAATCACATATGTCAAATGGGTTCACATGACATGAAGTTTTCTTTAGATTCTTATATTTGAACGCCATCTTTGATTCATAATTAGACCTCGTCGCCAACAACCATCCATTTCTTTTCATTATGAAAAATCTCCTGTTCCTAGACGAAGTTCAAGGAGAAAATCAATTCGATACTCAAAAAATGTAAAATTATGTCGATTAAAGTTAAACTCAATGTATGAGAATAGAAATAAAAAATCAAATCTGAATCCATCATTTTTATTTCTTCCCTTTTTTCACATCATTTCTTTTTGTTTTTTTTTAAATTTTCTTATATCCCGCATTGCGGCCATCATTGTAGTTTTATTGGCATTACATCTAACACCTGTTCGTAAATAACAGACCTTAAAGTCAATTTAAAATATTTATTCCAAGAATTTTGATTTTTTTTTTCTCAAATCTAAGTTATATCGTTCGTGAACACAGAAAAAAAAAGAAATATAAATTTTATATCTTTCAGTTTTTCTTTAAGTTTCTTAATAATTTCTTAAGTTTTGTTTTGTTGGTGTAATGAAAAAAAAATAATAATAAATTGTAAAGATAAAAGAAAAAGTCGAATGTCATAGAGAAGATTCATTTCCGACCATTTAATGGATTTTCTTTGATTTTATTTATCGACCTAATGGATTTGAGATTTGTCGTTATTTTAATTAATCAAAATTTAATTTGCTTTGAAGAATAATTAGAAGTTTATACGTATAAGTTGAATGGTATTTAAGCTCTTTTAGCATTTTGAAAACTGGAAGGTCTGGGTCTGTTTCACTTTATTTCACATCATTTGCATTTGTATAAAAAACGCTTCAGATTTTGATCTGCTGGAAATATCAAAGGGAACGATTTGCAGGTGCCGCTTGAAAGTCGTTGGCTCAATAAGAAAAAACATTGGCAAACTACTGTTGTTCAAGTAAACGTAAACGGTTTATGTGCAAACAAAGACTTTTAAAAGGGTATTATGTCTAACTTTTCGCCCCATACATTTTTCTGACAGCGATGATTAGTGCTAACATAAGTTTGAACCCACTTAAAATTTTCCTCAAGCTAGATGGATGGCCATAAATTTGAGAGGTAGTTAGTATATTGCTCTGTCCCATGGTTAATTTAGTATATAAAAACAATATAATAATATAGATTTGAATCTTTTACTAATACCATACCCATGATTTTGATATTTTTATTCCTATGACGGATGCAAGAATCAGTTAGGGCCTTACCACTATTTAATCTACACTTTTATGGAAAAAAAAACAAGATCAACAAAAGCTTCTCTAAGTGTGGGCACACCTCAAAAACCGGTGGGCGGTGAAACAACTATAAACGCATAACTTGTGGATGATCACATACTTTCAGTTAGGCAGCACACTGCAGATAAAATAAAAATACAATCAGTTAAAATAAGAATCGAATCTGTAAGTAAACAATTCACATAATTTCAGCATTTGGCTTAACATTTTTGGTCGCTCGGGCTGGTTTTTGCAAGATTTATTATATTCTACGACTAATTTAACGTGACCAAAAATAAAAGATGTCTGGATGTTAATGTTCCATTAGGTCAAATGCAAAAAGGTATACACGAAAGAACGGATGGAAGATCGAATTGTATTCTAACTATAAAATTTCAGATAATTTCCTAAAATTACGCTAGTCTGCTAGACAGTTTTTTGTAGGAGGAAGGGAGAAAAACTTGAGCCGCATTTTTGCTTTTATTTTACAGGTTCTGATCAAAACCCTTCCACATTCAAAGTCTGTTTGTTTTTTTTTTGGCACAGAAAAATCGTGAAACTTTAGCGCCTTTTGAAATATAAAGTAATGAAACACAATATAAAAAAATTTAGCACCATCTTGGAACATACAACTTCATGTAAGAATTTAGAAAAATTTATTCAAACCACTAATCCATCTTTTTGCATATGGCAAGGTTCGTTATGTTTTGCATATATCGTCAAATAATTAGATTTTGAATATCGAGGGTTTTGGTTCTGATACACAACCTAAAATATTAGATAAGAAAAAGCGCAAGGAATTATTTGTAAAAATATTTACCTAAAAAGACGATCGGTTCATGGTTCACACAGGATCTACCACTTACAGTACCCTTAGAGTTGTTAAGCGACTCAAACAGTTAGTAATAAAATAGTTTGAATATTTTAAATTACAATTTAATAGAAATTTAGAGCTAAAACAGAAACCCTAAATATTCATATAGCCTGATTGATTCCCACATGCAAAAATAATCAACATTGCTGCAAAAAAAATGGATTAGTGTTTTTGATTAATTTTTTTTATATGGAGTTGTACATTTCCAGATGGCGTTAAATATTTCCATATTTTTTTATATTTAGTTTTAATTTCAAAATGATGCTACAAGTTCACGTTTTTTTCTGTGCTCAAAAAACAAGCAGACTTACAATATCGGGGGTTTTGGCTAAAACACATATTGCCAATTTATGCAAGAAAATCTTAAATTAGGTCAAATTATGCTAATTGATTCGAAAAACTCTCTTCCATACCATGTAGTGTAAAACCAGGAAGCACGACGCATTGTGTTTAAGGTTTCTGTTAAAACTAGAGGCGAGGTTGCCTGCAATGATGTCCTTATGATGACTCGAGTCATTCAATATCTTATTTCATACCCAGAAAACACATTTACCTCATTGTGACATCAAAGTTACATCACGCTAAGTCACATCTTATGTAAGATCTGGGCCATATATAAGTCATATGTATGTCATTATTTCACACTTATTTACGTAAGAACATGACATAACAATAAATGATATAACCATAACATAAATGTGATGTCATCTCCACAGACATCACATTTATGTCATAGTTATATCATTCATGACGAATATTCATGACGTTGTTATGATATGATAAAAAATTGATGTCATAGTACTATAAATATTTTCGGTTATGGTGATGTATTTATTGTTTTTTATTTAAAAAAAAACAAAATATAAAAAACAAAAACACATATCATTGCTCATTACTTATCCACTATTCTATAGCCTGCTACGTAAATTTTTTTAAACTATATATATTTAAAATGGATATACGGATACCTCTAGTGAAATTTAACTAAATCATAATGAAGTCATATTTAAGTCCAAATTATGACATCATATCAAAGTCAAATTTAAGAACAGTACGATGTCATGAAAGCATCATATAAATGATATCACGTTATGGTCATGACGAGTGTCAGTTTTATGTCAAATTTACGTAACAGCTACATCACATATATATGACGTTCGTGTGATCTCATTTTACTTCGGTCTGAAAGACCTAAGTATTACATTCATGAGCCAAAAGTGAAATACTTTCCCCCACTTTTTTGGCATTTCTCGACGTTTTAGGACCTACTGATTCTAAAAAAGCAAAAAAAAAAATATGTATGCCGTCCAGCCGTCCGTCACAACCGACGAAATCTAAAAAACCACTGGAAGGATTTCAAAAACTTTTGTTTCTAAGAATAGGTATATTCAATGATAAGAGCCGAAAGGACGATGTGTTCGATAGCTGTCCGAAAGTGTGTCAAAAAAATCGTCAAGTGTGTCAAAACAAGGAAATTTGCATATTTTGGCTTAAAAAACGTTACTTTTAAATGAATAAGGAACATTGAATTTGGAGAAATCTTGATGGTAGGGATTGGTATGTGAGATCAAAAACTAGATTATTGCATTAGAAGTTTGTCAAAAAAATGTTGTCAAGTGTGTCAAAAGAAAGATTTTTATTTATTTTTTACCCAATTTTTTGGGGAAAAAAAATAAAATTAATTATTTGTATGACATGAAATTTTATTATTATTATAGAGAATTATGGCATTATAAGTTTGTCAAAAAATCGTTCTCAAGTGTGTCAAAAAATGATTTCATTTATTTTTTAAGCCAATTTTTCGGAAAAAAAAAATTTTGCTGTTTTTATGACGTAAATGTAATTGAAAATGAAATTGGACATAGAAAGTTTTGAATTTGTAATAGTTTTTGAAATATTTTTGGAATTTTGAAAAAGTTTGTATTTTTAATTTTGTATTAGTTTTTGCAATATTTTTAGAATTTTGGAAATGTTTTAATTTTGGTTTTTGTTATAATTTTTGCAATACTTTTAGAATTTTGAAAAAAAAATAGAATTCTCTTATATATAATTTTAGAATTTTGAAAAAATCTTCAATTTTTGATTTTGTAAGAATTTTTGTAATATTTTTAGAATTTTGAAAATTTTTTGATTTTATTATAATTTTTATAATTTTGGAAAAGTGTTTTAAATTTTGAATTTTCGGAATATTACTAGAATTTAGAAAAAGCTTAAATATTTGATTTTATTCTAGTTTTTGGAATATTTTTAGATTTTGAAAAAGTTACAATTTTTGATTTTGTTATAATTTTTGCAATATTTTTGGAATTTTTGAAAAAAGTGTTAATTTTTGATTTTGTAATAATTTTTGAAATATTTTTGGAATTTTGAAAGAAATATGAATTTGTGATTTTGTAATATTTTCTCGAAACGCTAAATGGAGGTTTTTGAGTAGTTTGCTGAGTGTTTCTCATTATGTTAATTTATGATCTGTTATAATTTTCCGGCAACGTATTGATGTTTCGTGTTAGTTTTGTAATAAATTTCTAAACAGAGATAAAAAATACTTCCACTTTAACCAAAAGTTATGTTTGATATACATCGCTGCCCAAAACTAAAAACCATGTGCTCATAAAAAGTTTTTTGCCGAAAACTATATCAAAATCCTTAACCCAGATCGAAGTCTTGATATCTCAGAGTTTGAGATTTCCCATGGTTTATGTCTTGTGTTCACTGGGTAAGAATTGTTTTGATATTTGGAACGTTTGCTTTCTTTAATGTTATCGGAGGCCATAAACAATGACAAAAATTAGCTTGGAAACGAAATGTGAATAATCAATTATAAGAATGCTAGTTAGAAACGGTCACATATGGAACTCAACAAGCATTATAGTTATAGCCACTAAATCGTAAAAAAAAACTTTTCAAATTTAAAACAAAATTATGCTTTTGGAATTTGGTTGTGAACTTCAACCGTATTAAGCAAACAAATAACGACAAAGTTACGGTTCCATTTCTAATATAATCAAGATCCTTCACTAATACCTCCCTTGACGTGACGGATTAAAATATTAATAGAATCAGAACGTAAATTTTATAATTTTAAAATGTCGCCTTTTATTTGTCTAACTCTGACTAAGACCTTCCCTTTAGTCAAATATTAAAACTGTCGTCATTGTGGTTAGACAAAACAACAATAGTAAATTCTGATTTTTATCATCGGCAAGTTATTCTACAAAAGATCGATCCCTCATAAAAGCGGCAAAAACATAAGCTTTATCTTTAACTTTGTTTTATTGCTGTCGAAGGTTTTTGTTTGTTAAAATATTCAATATAATTACAACAAACAATTATACATATAATAATATACATCTTATATACAAAAAAATTAAGTCGAGCCATAAAAAATTAACTTTCTTTTATTGGGTCTTTTAATTTTTTTTTAAACAGCCCCCTTAGGTAGGAACATTATGTTTCACAAATTTGTAGTAAAATAAATTTTTTTTCTTTGAAAATCTAATTTATGTGCCTTTTTTATTTATCCTTTTTTCTTTGTAATATAAAACAGATTTTTAAAGTTTTTGTTTATATAATATATATGACTTCGTATAATAATCGGAATCGTAAAAAAAGGATGTTATGTTTTACATAGAAAATATTAGACTCAAATTTATTTTAATGTATGTATCTGAATTAGTTTTAAAGAGATCAAACGGACGGACTGTATAATACTGATCTCTGTACAGATGAGATGGTCACCTTTTTCTGTAACTTTTGGGCTTATTCGAAAAATTTACTATTTGGGCTTGGCAATATAAATCAACCCTAAACCACTTCCATGACAAAGTGTTTGATTATCTGCCGCTTGATTAATAACTTCCTCTCTGTTTGACACGCATCTAAGTTTTTTTTAGATGTTCCCACGCGAGCTAGAAAAACAGAACCTACATTTCGTAAACGAGTACTTGTCTGCATCCTCTAGAGAGAAGACCTTTGGGACGAGTTATAAATCCTTCTACATCCCAAGGCCACTTTAAGATTCTTCATAAACACATACAACTATACAAGCATCATTGAAATCTCTAGCTATAGTTATATGTTATAACGTCAAAAGTGAGACTCAACTCTAAACTAGAACTAAGATTTGGACTACTTGGACCTGTCAAAAGAAGAAAATTGTGTCCCACATACTAGGTGCGTGTCTTGAACTGACCCGAGTAGTAAAGTAAAAGACCAGTATTATAACAATTCACAACTGAACAATTTGGCCTTAATCTATAATCGTGACTTTACGTCATAGACAGTCACTGTAACGAAACCAAACCTATTATACAGATACTACAACCAATATCAACCAAAAAATCCAAAAAAAGTTCCAATATCCTTCCATCGGCGGATTTGATTAATGTTTTTCGCCCAAATTTGATTTTTTTATATAAATCCAAAACAGTAGCAATTTATATAAAAAAAAATAAATCTCATAAACATAATAATCGACTTTTTCATCTTCAAAAGACCTTCGTATAACTTGACCAAAATAATTTTTTTCTCGTACAAGGTTGTTGATTTTAAAATGTTATTTTTGTTGTTTAGTAAAGAAACTATTTACTATTATTTCTATTTTTAATTTATTAATTAATTATAAAAGTTTTTTAAGATTTTTTCAATAAATGTAAGAAAAGAAAATCGAATGAGTTCTAAAATTTCTCTTCATCTTAATTTTTATTTTTATTTTAATTAAAGATCGAAACGAAATAAAAGAGATTGAATGAGAAATTACTTAAATTTTTAAAGAGCAAAGAAAACACTGAAACAAGAAAGTGGTAATAATAATGGAGTGACTTAAAATATATTACAAAAATGGACTAGAGTTTGTAATCACTTTTATTCTTCCTTGTCGCAAATTGTATCGCCCAGTCGTGTTTTGATTGTGTTGAGTTTTTTATTGTAATTCACTTTTTTTATTCAAACTTGTTAAGGTTCTATTCATAGTTAAGGTTCTATTCATTCTATTCTCCTTACACATTCTATTCTCCTTACACAGGAAAGATACCTTAATGCTATCCAAAAAATAGTGTCTTGTAGAAGTCATAAAATTGTTATCTTTATAACTTTTTAACTTACAGCTTTTTGAAGAGATCACTTTATTGAGACCAAAAAGATGCCTATACTATATGATAACTATTGTCGACGTTTTTAAGACCTAATAATGATGTCCTGTCAATCTTCTAGCATAACCTAAAATCGGTATTAGTTGATTTCAACAATTTGTAACGGCGGACATTTCAATTTTTTCTCTAAAAATGATAATTTTCGAATTAAATTATAATTTCATTATTTTTCTTAAAAGTCGCTACATTTTTGTACGCTACTGTTGAGGTTTAGTTGCGTCACTCAATTTCAACAAAAAACATGTTTATAATTTTATGGAAAGGGAAATAGAAGAACTGAAATATGATATAAAAATACGAATTTTGCGAAGATAATGAAGTAATATAATTTGAAAACTCAAAAAGTGTAGTATAGTTTTGTAAATAAAAGAAAATGTAAATGGTTTTTTATATGTAAAATTAAATTTGTATTTATGTGATGTAAAAGTTTTTTTTTATTTACTTATTTGTTCAATGTTAGGAAATATGAGTTTATTTATACATCGATTTAAGGAAAAATTATCAGTTGTTTTTTATTTGTGATAAATTTAAAGTTATGGAAAAGGATAAACAAGATCAAATTAAAAAGCGTTGTTATTATCTTCATTGGTCTGAATATTTTATGGCAACTGCATTTCTGGCAGCAAAACGTAGTAAAGATCCAACAACACAAGTTGGTCCCGTAATCATAAACAACGATAATAAAATTGTGGAAATTGGTTATAATGGATTTCCAATTGGCTGCAGTAATGATGAATTTCCATGGGGAAAATAATTGAATATATTAAAATTTATACGTGGCATTTATACGTGGCATGCAGAAGTGAATGTGATTTTAAATAAAAATGGTTCGTGTATCAAAGGAAGCACAATGTATGTAGCACTATTTCCGTGTAATGAGTGTGCTAAATATATTGTACGATCAGGAATTGATAATAAAGGGAGTCACGATGAAGACAACAGTGAAGCAAAAATATTAATGTAAGTTATTCTTATTTCAATTTGTATAATTTTTGATTTTGTTTTTTTAAATTGTTTTCATGTTAGTTTGATTTTGATGTGATATAAGAGATTTCCAGATTAGTTCTGTTTGTGTAATTTCAGTGTTTTCAGTTTTAATAGTTTTTGAGCTATCCGGCTTATAATAGTTCAACTATAATTTCTAAAAGTTCAAATTTCGTTACAAATTTTTCATGGTGTTCATGGGCAGTTGTAATATTGCTATAAAAACAAACAATGTTGATTTTTATATAATTTCTCTTTGTTGGAACTTAAATTAAAATGTCACTACATATAGACCGTGTTTGATATGTTATCAGTGCCGGTCTTTAGGGAGGCGAGGTCGGGTACCGCCGACAATTTTTGTTAATTTTGTTAAAATCTATTATAACATATCAAATCCACCAAAGAATATATGAACGTCCTATGTAGATTCAAACACAATTACAATATTATACCAAATACCACATATAATTTATAATCAAAAATTAGCAAACGAATTTTATCCCAAAAACACAAAAATCATGTAATTTCTAGTTCTTGGAGATAACAACGTACCATCAGTTCAAGATCAAGGGATGGAACTGCAATTACTGCAAGATCTTATTGATGAAACGTGCAGGTATAATACATAAAAAATACTAGAGTTATCCGATTGTGGTACTTGGCCAGTTATTCGAAATAGCAACAATGTAAATCATTTAATTCAAATTCGTCCGATACAATCTGTTCTCAATAAATACCTGAAGATGGAAAACGCCGACATTTTTCAAGCTCTTATTATAGTCGAAAACTTTCAAATGATAAAGCTTTTTGCCGTCGATGGTTAGTTTACTCTGTTTCTAAAGATTTTGTTTTTGCTGTCGACTTTTTGAGAATAAATTAAATTCAAAATTAGTTTCTGAGGGATTCAATAAATGGAAACATGGATCAGAAGCAGTATAGGAATTCATGAAAATAACACCTCTCATATGAAATGTTATAAGCAGTGGGTAGAAACTGAAATGAGAACGAAAACAGGATAAACCATAGATAAGTGCGAACAAAGAATGATTGAGGAAGAGAGTAAATGATGGCAAAATGTTCTTCTCAGATTAATAAACATTACTCTATATCTAGCGACAAATAATATGATTTTCAGGGGGACTCGGATAAATTATATACTTCTCATAATGTAAGGATCTTAGGACTATTGTAATTGCTTGCAAAGTTTGATCTTGTGATGCAAAATCACTTAACAATTGCAACGAAAGGCGATATTTTGGGATCATTATTGCGGAAAAGGGATATAAAACGAATTAATAGATTTGATGGCTGAATAAGTGAATAATGTAATTATAATTAGAGCTTTGGAAGCGATATATTACGCAATCATAGCTGATCGTACTCCAGACATTGGAGGGACTGTGGACTTGTCAGACGATAGAGTAGAAATTAAAGAACACTTTCTAGGATTTTTTTCAGTTGATGATTCCATTGGCTCAGGTCTTACTGAAGTTCTACTCAATATGTTAACCTGCAGAAGTCAGGGGTATGATAATGGATCAAACATGAAAGGAAAGAATAATGGTGTACAAAAAAGGATTTTAAATAAGAATCCTTGAGCTTTATATGTGCCTTGTGGAACCACAATTTAAATCCGCTACTAAACGATTCTGCAAAATATTCAGTGAAATCTGTTACTTTTTTCGGTATTCTGCAAAGATTATTCACACTATTCTCGGTGTCGGTTAATCGTTGGAAAACTCTAACTGATCACGTACAAATGTTTTCTTTAAAAAAACTGAGTGATACACGTTGGGAGTCAAAAACAAGTAGCGTCAAAGCAGTTCGTTATCAAGTTGGTGATATTCATGATGCTTTGCTTACATTATCTGAAACTGAAGGATATGATCCTGATATAGTACATGAGGCAATCACACTAGCAGAACAAGTGCAAGATTTCAGCTTTCTTATCTCTTTAGTTGTTTGGTATGACGTTCTTTTTCAAATTAATATTTAGAGTAAAACGCTTCAAGCAAAAGATATGGACATTGAAGAATGCGCCAAATTGCTGAAAAACTTGTTCTTTTTTTAGATAAATATAGAATAAATGGGTTTAAAGAAGCCATTATCGTAGCAAAAGATTTAGCAGAAGAACTACAGATTGAGTCAGTATTTAAACCACAATCGACCAGAAAGAACAGAACTGCTTCATTTATGTGCCGAACTACAAATTAAACTCACAGTGCATTCGAAATCTGACATTGAGGGCACTCTGCTTTGCGGTGAATTAATCAGTATTAAAACTTTTATTTCAGCGGTTCTTAAACTTTTTTGTATTTGATTATTTTTATTATTTTTTCTACTGATTCTAAAAAAGCAAAAAAAAAATGTATGTCTGTCTGCCGGCCGTCCGGCCGTCCGTTATTACCTACGCTGCAGGGAAAACCGCTGGAAGGCTTTCAAAAATTTCTAAAAATAGGTATACTCAAGGGACAAGTCCGAAAGGACTACATTCATGAGCCAAAAGTGAAATTCTTAACCCCACTTTTTTGGCAATTTTCGACGTTTTAGAGCCTACTGATTCTAAAAAAGCAAAAAAAAAATGTATGTCTGTCTGCCGGCCGTCCGGCCGTCCGTTATTACCTACGCTGCAGGGAAAACCGCTGGAAGGCTTTCAAAAATTTCTAAAAATAGGTATACTCAAGGGACAAGTCCGAAAGGACGCTGTGTTCAATAACTGTACCGGAAGTGTGTCAAAAAATCATTAAGTGTGTCAAGAACAACAAATTTTCATATTTTTGGCTTAAAAAAACGTCCATTTTAAGTGATTACGAGTAGGAACATTGAATTTGGAGAAACCTTGATGGTAGAGATTGGTATGTGAGTTCAAAAACTAGATTATTGCATTATAAGTTTTGTCAAAAAAATGTTGTCAAGTGTGTCAAAAGAAAGATTTTTATTAATTTTTTACCCAATTTTTTGGAAAAAAATAAAATTAATTATTTATTTAAATGAAATTTTATTATTATTATTAAGAATTATGGCATTATAAGTTTGTCAAAAAAATGTTGTCAAGTGTGTCAAAAGAAAGATTTTTATTGACTTTTTTTTCCAATTTTTCGGAATAAAATAAAATTAATAATTTGTATAACATGAAATTTTATTATTATTATTGAGAGTTATGGCATTAGGCGTGTTCGATTTGACTGATGTAACTGAAACAACTGAAAAATTGTATGCAATTGTTGTCGTTTTTTCAGTTGTTTCAGTCAAATCGAACACACCTATTATAAGTTTGTCAAAAAAATAATGTCAAGTGTCATTTTTTGACACACTTGACATTATTTTTTTTAGTTTTTAAAATATTTTTGGTATTTTGAAAAAAATTTGTATATTTGATTTTGTAATAATTTTTGCAATATTTTTAGAATTTTGGAAAAAGTTTTAATTTTTGATTTTGTAAGAATTTTTGGAATATTTTTAGAAGTTTGAAAAATTTTAAATTTTTGATTTTATTCAAATTTTTGGAGTTTTGAAAAAAGTTTCAATTTTTGATTTTGTAATGATTTTTGCAATATTTTTAGAATTTTGGGAAAAGTTTCAATTTTTAAGAATTTTTGGAATATTATTGGAATTTAGAAAAAGTTTAAATCTTTGATTTTATTCTAACTTTTAGAATATTTTTGGAATTTTGAAAAAAGTTTGATTTTATTTAATTTAACAATATTTTTGGAATTTTGAAAGAAATATGAATTTGTGATTTTGTAATATTTTCTCGAAACGCTAAATGGAGAGGTTTTTGAGCAGTTTGCTGAGTGTATCATCTTTTCACTAAATTATGTTAATTTATGATCTCTTATAATTTTCCGGCAACGTATTGATGTTTCGTGTTAGTTTTGTAATAAATTTCTAAACAGAGATAAAAATACTTGTACTTTAACAAAGAGTTATGTTTGATATACATCGCTGCCCAAAACTAAAAACCATGTCCTCATAAAAGCTTTTTGCCGAAAAATATATCAAAATCCTTAACCCAGACCGAAGTCTTGATATCTCAGAGCTGTGAGATTTCAGCCCCTCCATATTTTTCTAGTTAAAACAATATGAAAATTTATAAAAAATAAAGATTAATAACCTTTTCTAGTTATATTA
This sequence comes from Diogma glabrata, assembly GCA_963693315.1. Lineage (NCBI taxonomy): Eukaryota > Metazoa > Arthropoda > Insecta > Diptera > Cylindrotomidae > Diogma > Diogma glabrata. The sequence continues at coordinate 38,867,823 of OY856186.1, read as the reverse complement.
TTAAGTATTAAAATAAATAAAATATTAAAATATTTTTTAATGTGATGGGTGTGCTTGCTTTTTAGAGCAAAGTAACGTTAATTGTTGCTCGATTTCCGAAACCGCTGGTCTCAATACATTTTTAATATTGCGCAATTGAGAGCGATATTTTGATTTAATATATATACAATAAGGATGACAATGCATTTTCGCACAAATATGTGGTGGAAAATGTCAAAATAATTTGAACTGTTTCTCCCTTTTAATTGACAACCAAAAAAATTTCCTGGTATTTGAGTATTAAATAGTTGTATATCCTTAAGTTTTATGTTAAAAGTCTTAATTATACAACGATGTTGTGAAATATTGAATTATTGAATTATGAATATTGAATTATTGAACGATCCGACTACAAAATTGTATTGTGGATTGTGGAATGTCACCAAAAGATAAGTTAAAACATTAAAAAATTTAAAAAGTCATCCAATTGTAAAACCTTGAAAAATTAATTCAAAAACCTTGCAAAGTTTGTTAATTTAAGACATATATAAGGAAAATTTATTTTAATATTTATATTTTATATATTTTTTTAAATTGGGAATTTCTCGCGACCCCATGAAAAAATCTAACGACCCCAGTTGGGGTCGCGACCCCGAGTTTAAGAAACGCTGTCCTAACTGAAAAAGTCATTTGGCTATCCATTAAAAAGGATGTACGACAAATGGCATAGAACTGTCTGGCTTGCCAAATGGCAAAAGTCTCTCGCCATACTCAATCTCCTTTTCGTAGTTATCCTCAAACTTCTCAAAGATTTTCCGAGATCTATATGGACATTATTGGTCTACTCCCTAACTCTGAGGACAAACGTTTTTGTGTCACAAGTATTAACAGATATACTCAATGGCCTGAAACCATTCCTATCTCGGATATCAAGCTGAAACGGTAGTATCAGCTCTTTACTCCGATTGGATTGCTCTCTTCGGAGTACTTTCAGTAATCGTCACTGATCAGGGCTCCCAATTCGACTCCAATCTCTTCAACGAGTTGTCAAAACTTATCGGTTTCGAACGTGTAAACGCACTACCAGTTACATTCTGAAATGTAACGGACTCATCGAACGTTGGCACCAAACTCTTAAATCCGTGATAATGTCCTATATGACAGAATGGACTGCACACGAATATTGCCGTCATTAGTTTTAGGTTTACGGACCACTTTCCGTGAAGACTTCCAATCTTCATCGGCTGAACTCGTCTACGGTACAAACATAAGCTTCTCCGAAGAATTCTTCAGCCAAAATTCTATTTCCACTCCTCAATCTGATTTCTTTTCACAACTGAAACAACATTTTGCTCACCTTCATCCTTCTATTGCATCAAGCGTCAAGACACACTTCTCCTAAATTTTTTGTCTCCAAAATCATTGAGTCTTGTTCGCATGTCTTCTTATGTACGGACTTAGAACGTAAAGCGCTCCAAGCTCCATACGAAGATCCATTCCAAGTCATCAGCCGCGATGATAAAAAATTTGTCATTCATTGTAAAGATCAACACATTCGAGTTTCTATCAACAGATTAAAACCTTGCTTTAGGGAACAATCTGAAGATGACTCATCTCAAAACTCACCTACTTCGAAAACTAATCTCAGTCGCGCAGACGAAACTTCTTCTTCTTCGAAACGTCTTCTACAGGTAACGTCCATTCTAGAAACGAGAGAACGCGATGCTAAATCAAATGTATCATCTAAAAGGGTTAGAGTTGACCACATTCCGCAACAATATATATTACATCCTGCATCCACAATACGCGAGCAGGCAGAACCACTCGTACCCTACTCGTTTTCTTCGTGCTGTAGCACAATAAACTTCCTATATCGTCCCATCTTCGATTAAACTAGGGGGGAGTGTTGTGGTGAAGTCACTGTGAGCACTAAAATTTAAAAACATTTTTCAAATTTTTAAATGCATTTTTAAGAGCAGGTGATGATTTTATCGTTGAAATTTATGAAAAACAAATTAGTTTAGAGTTCTTGTTTTTCTTTCCCCATTTATAATGGGGAAATAAAAAGAAGACAAGGAGACAAGAAAGAAAAACATGAACTTCTCATTTTTCTCCTAAATATAAAAAGGTTTTTTTCCTTAAAATTTCTTAATTATATTTCTTTAGAAGTTACTGAATTGTAAGGACTATGTAATTGATATAATTGTTTACAAAGAAATAAAAAATCTTGTTGCTTAGTTTAATTAATAATAAAAGTGTTCATTCCTAATATCTAATATAAACTCAAGACTGGAAATTTTATTGTTAAAGTATTAATCTATCAAGATGTTCAAAATAATAATAATTTAAATCAGTGAAATTTAATAAGAATTCAAATAATGAAGTTAAAATTATTACTGAACATAATTAACTTTATTAAATGTCTTAAATTGTTTGAATTGTTAAACAAAAATAACTTACTGGTGATTAATTAAATCAAATCTATCTATCAATGATGAATTAAATCATAGTTGCGGATGAAAATTTTATTAACTTGTGTGGATACTAGGAAAATCTATTTGAAACAATTTGGAGGATCTCTAAATCGCATGATTACACTATAGAAGGAACTATTAGCTATAAACAAAGTGAAGTATTCTGTTAAGTAATAATTTTAATTATTTAAAATAACCCAGCCAAATAACCTCTCTCTTTCTCTGGCGTTTACATCCCATGGAGGGATTTTGCCGTCTGTGCAATCAGCTTTCAATCATCTCGTTCCATGACCAGTTGACCCCATTTTCGACATCCTATATCACGAAGGTCTTAGATGATGTCATCACGCCAGCGTTGTCTAGGTCTTCCTCTTCGACGAACACCAGCTGGTTGTTGTTGGGACGCTTTTTAAATCATTCTATCCAATGGAGCCCTTTCTACATGACCAAACCATCTAATCCGGTTGGATTTAATGAATCCGATTATATCACAGCCTCCAAGAAGCTGTCTGATTTCATGATTCATTCGGATTCTATAATGATTTTCAGCGACTTTACATGGACCGTAAATTGTTTGTATGACCTTCCTCTCAAATGTTGATAAAATTCTACAATCGGAGAAAGTAATTGTCCAGCTTTCACTTGCAAAGGTAAGCACAGCTCGGATTAATGCTTTGTAAAGTGTGAGTTTACACGACCGCGAAAGATGTTTTGATCGCAGAAGTTTTGAGTATACGCAGAAAACTCTGTATGTGGCAGAGACACGGGCTTTGATATCTGCCTGCATATCATTTGACGATGTTATTACAGACCTGAGGCATTTGAAGTTTTCCACGCGTTCCACTTCATAGTCACCAGTATACAGATTTCCGGGAGGTATGTTCTTAGATGTTGTTAACACTTTCGTTTTGCCGGTGTTAATGCATAATCCAAGTTGTTTAACATTTCTTTCAAGCTGAGAGGAACTATCCTTAATATCGCTTGTTCTACGTCCGAGAAGCACAATATCATCCTCGTAGCCAAGAACTTGACTAGATTTGTTATATATTCAGTTTTGTGTCTCAGTTCGGCTTTTTTTTATCGCGTACTCCAGCGCCAAATTAATTAGTACGGGGGCGCGAGTGCTTCACCTTGTCGAACACCTGATGTTATATCGAAAGGATCAGAAACTGACCCTTCGATTACTATTCTACAATTTGATCCCGATTTTGTGAGTTTGCACTGAGAAACAAGTTTCTCTGGGATACCAAGGCATATGAGTGTTGACCAAAGGTTTTCGTGGATGATACTATCATATGCTTGCTTGAAATCAACGTAGAGCTGGTGAATGCTGATGTTGTACTCCCAACATTTTTCCAGAATCATCCTTAAGGTAAAACATTAATCTGTGGTTGAGCGGTTGGGACGAAAACCACACTGATAATCACCGATGATAGATTCGGCGAACGGCCAAATAACCTTGACCTAAAAAATCTAATAATGTTTTGATCTCTCTAATATGCTATCATTCGGAACTCAGAAAAATGTTATCTAACTGCTCTAAAGAGATCTAAAAGATGTCAGCAAGTGGTTTATGCTATCTTTTTTTGATAAATATTTTTGGATATGAGATCGTAAAACGGTTACCTTTAAGAGCTCATTATGATAGCTTTTTGCCGAATTTTATAAACGGAAATGTGTTTATATTAGGATTATTTTTCAGTCTCGAAAATACTAGTGGTTTTTATTGATTTGGAGTATTTGACTATTGATAGGAATACGAGGATTAACGATACAACTCCTCCTAGCTTTGCAACCAGGATATATAGTTTGGCCACTTCAACAGCTGCTACATTCTTACCAGTTCAAACTGGAATAAGCAATACATAAGTATCCCAAGTATTATTAAAGTATGCCACGTAATGGCAACTTTACTGAATGGTGTCCAGTATTCTCGTGTGCGTATGAGTGGCTCCACAATGATTGTTGGAAAAACTGAAAGTATGACAGAAAGCCAATTACTCATCTCATAGATGATGTGCTGAAAAGCCCATGGATATTGACGTCCAAAATTATAGCTACCAAGCAAATTGATGTTAACTCTGCTGCTCCGCTGTGATCAAGCATCCGAGGAGATTTTATCAGAAAAAAATTGTAAGGCGTTCGACTTTGAGATGAGCCCGGACATGAAAGCATGGATAACCTAAAGACCCGGAGACGTCAAGTCAATAACTACTGTAGATCTGTAGGAGGAGTATAGTATTAACCAACAATCACTTAATTAGTATACAGTACAAAAGCAATTAATTTATAGTGAATTCTTTTCTACTTGTTCGGTACAAGCTCCGACACCGAATTATTCAAATTTGTTTTTTGTATTGCTTTTTTTACAAAAGAATACAAATTTCGTTAATTCTGTGTTGGAACTTTTACCGAACAGGTAGAAAAGAATTCACTATTAGCCAAAATTTATTTTTATTGTGAAATGTTTGAACGGTCCTCAATCTATTCAAAAAAAATCTATTACCTCTTTATAATAGATAGCTTACACAATAAATACTCTCAATCTTTCATCCATCATTGGAATATATTCTTCTTTCTCTAACCAATGAACATATCGAATCAAATATTTATTATTTATTCTCTTAATTATATTCTCATTTTTACGTGTACATTTTTTTTAATTCATTATATTTTATATTCTCTCCTTTCAAAATAGTTTTTAGTTTCAAAATAGCTTTCGCCGTGGATGGTTCAATAACTTATTATTAATGCGTTTAACTGAAAAGAAAATGAGTGGAAAAATTTATAAAGAAAATTAAATTCCTAAGATTATAGTGCATAATTATTAAAAAATTGTATATTATATTTAGTTATGTGTTACAAAAATTAAAACTAATTTAAAAAAAAAGAAATAACATAAAGAAATCAAATACTCGTAGGTTGTGAATTGGAAAATACGATTTGATTTATTTTTTCTTTATAATTAAATAAAATGAAAGAAAAGAAGGAATGATTTGCTTGAAGTTATTTTATTCAAGAAAAATTTACAATACAAAATAGTTTTGAGGAAAAAAAATAAATAAAAGGAAGTAGAATAAAAAAACCACCACAGATCACAATCTTTTGTTTTTTTTCTTCTCGTTTCTTATTTCTTCGAAATAAAAAAAATATCAAAAAAAAGATTTCGGTTTTCTTTAAACAAATTTCATAAAATCTTTTTTTATTTTTATGTAAGATAATTTATTTAGTTTATATTATTTTTGTTGGCATATGTGTATTAGTGAATTATAAAAGAAGTTTACGAAAACAAGTGATGAAAATAATAATATAAATGTTAAATGTATTTGTGTAATTTGTATTGAAAAAAAAAAATCAAAACATAAAACTTTGGGGAAATAATTTCAGTCATTCAAAAAAAAAATAAAATCAATTAAATTTAATTGGAAAATGGGGAAATAGGAAATAATATCAATTATTTCGAATAAAAATTGATTTTGTTTTTAATTTAAAATGGCGGGAAATATAGTAAAATGGTGGCGACACAAAATTCTTGGAGGATATAAACATTTTTCAGGTAAACTTTTGTTTGTTTTTATTTTCATAGAGAATTTATTCTTCGTTTTTATGTAAGGTAAAAGCAAATATGGAATTGTATCATAGAGTTCCAGGAAAGAAAGATTGTTTTTGTTGTATATTTTTGTTTATTTGAATTGAATTTTGTATGTTTTGTTTGTGGAAAATAGACAGATGAGGTTCGTAATAATGTTTATAATTTACGGCCTTATGTAAATATCAAATTAAAAGGCGTACACCATAAAACACAAAGTAATCTGTTCTGGTGTTTACACTAATTAACACCTGTTTTGACGTACAATAACAAGAAAATTCTGTGTTATTGAATTGCCATTGCGTTATTGCCTCCGATGAGAATTGAGCACTAAATGGTTGTTGTCGTTGTCACACTGCCCTTGTCCTTCTCCGGAAAAGGATCCGGTTAGGTTTAATAAAGCCGATCATATCTTAGGTTCTTAAAGGTTAAATCAGTAAAATTATACATTTGACGATGTTCTAACCCGAGGTATTTGACGTACTATAAACGTTTGACCCTTTCATCGTCAGCATTTATATTTCAAGAATATATAAGTAGGTTTTTGGCGACGATGGCACTAGGGGGAGTGTTATGGCGAACATTCCAATTATAGCTAATGTGCTATAGTGTAGAAAGAGTAATGTTGTATCAAAGTAACGGACAATCGGTGAAAATATAGTTATTTAGAGATCTCAATATAAGTTCTTGATGAATACAACTTTGACTGATATTGTATATTAACATTGATTGACAATCGGCGGCAATATTCCTATTTTATTTTCAATCTTTTAATGACTTTATTATTAATGATGTAAAACTTCCAATAAGTGAATTTTTCCTTACATTCCTTTTTTATCAATCTAGTCATTTGGCAAATAAAATTCCTTAGATAAACAACACTAATTAAACTAAATATTTTATTTTATTGAAAACTGTTACATAGAGCTTTTATTGAACATTAAGTTGCAACATATTTATTTCCTGGTAAAAATTAAAAGAATAATAAGGAAAAAATGTAAATTATTACAAAAATGTCAGAGGAGCATTTTAAATGACCGAACAAGAAAAAATTATATGTGTTAACTTGTTTTAAAACTGTCAGAATTTTTACCTAGGCGTTACCAACTACATCTCAAAATTTATTAAAGCTATGTTCGCCACAAACACCCCCCCCCCCCCACAATTTAAATTGTGACACAATAGCGTTTGTACTCAGAGGTATGAAGTGGACCAATAATGTCCATACTAATCTAAAAAAGTGTTTGAGAAGTGGAGGGATAGTTACTTAAAGGAGATTGAGAATGGCGAGAGACTTTTGTCATTTGGCAAGCCAGGCAGTTCTGTGCTATTTGTCGTACATCATTTTTAATGGATGACCAAATGACTTTTTGAGTTAGGAGTTGAACTGTGTTGACAGAACTGTGGACTCCTGGGTGAGATAAATTGTGGAGACTATTGAAAACAGATTGACGAATGCTTTGGAATAAATGGTCGTGGATTACCAGAAGAGGTATAACATATAATAGTTTTTGCATTAGAATTGCCAAACGATACTGGAAAGGATCGGAATTGAAATGTAGGACTAATGTCCACTAATTACTTGAGTTGTCGTAGTTAATGTTTTCTGGAATTGATATTTCCTCGACACGTGTTCTCGTTGATGCACTATCACAGTAGTGAACATTACGTTCAACTCGAGCAAAAAAATACTTTATATTGTTCTAAAAGTGTCATATTATCTGCATTGCGAAAGATTTCTATTTGTTTAAAAGACAGATGCTTCTTAAGACGTCCTAAGTGATACGACCGCAAATGCGTCAACTTTGCCAGGGACGTATATTATCACAAGATGACTAATTTGAAGTATGTTCACTCACGGAAACTATTTTTTCTGGGATACCAAGTCATATTAGTGGCTATCAAAGAGATTACGGGACATAGTTTTTTGCAAGTATTCTTTTACAAAATTTTTGTAAATATACTCGAAATTTTTGTGAAATGTGACAAAAAAAATCTTTGTAAAATTAACAAATTTATAGCAATTTTTAAAAATTACAAATTCTGTTGTTAAAATCTAGTGTTAAATTATAAATTACTATAAATTCTCAGTATATTTCAGAAATTTTAGTAATTGCCCATCTTCTTTTTTGTCCAATGCTGGCGAAAGCTAGAAACTAGGAGGTGAGCTGCTTATTCAGCTGTCATAATATTAACAGGGTTGCATAAAAATCTGATAAAAAAATCAAAAAAATCGGATTTATTTGATTTAAATCGCTTTTTTTGATTTAAATCGGATTTTTTTGATTTTTAATTTTTGAAGAAGTTGAATATTCTTATGCTACGTTAACTGCTTTATATAATCGTTAGCTATGGTTATATTTTTTGAAATGCAAGGCTAGACAAAAGTAAAGGAACAGTTTTTATTTACTAGATTTTTATACTGAAATACTGATTGTTGTTCTAGCGACATGAAAAGCGTTACTTGCCAAACTAAGATACTTTGTCACTGCTTTAGAGTGATGTCAGAGATATCCAATTCTGCAGATTCGAAAAGTTTCTCAGACATGTAGATAATTGGTAAACACTAAACGGCAAGTGATATGGAACAATTCCTTATAACTTGTGTCAGGAAAGTGTTAAGGATTTTATATACCATCAAGATCTTAATAGTAACGATAGTTTTTAGTGGAAATGTTTTATTTTTCGTAAGCGGGTTGTACTGATTTGCATTTAATACTCTATTTGATATGTAATTATTTATTAATTCTAGATTCATTTCTAGAATCTGTTCATATGCATTTTATGTGGGTTTGTCAATATTTCTAGTTGTGGTTTAATCTGTGACTTTGTTGTTGAAGTTTTACGACGATAGGCTAACATCTTAATTATTCTCAGTCGCAAGCACAACAATGCAATTGTCTTAGCATGACTTGATACAGATGCCGTTAGTCAGGTGAAGATAGCTCAGATGTAGCTTAAAAAAATGGTGAGCGTATCTCGTTCATCATCTTGTTGTTGTGGGATATTGTTTCCTTAGGCTTTTATGTGTAGTTGTGACACATGTTGAAATTCCTACCACAAAACATTTTATCAAAAAAAAAAAATCAAATGTTTATTTTGAATTTGCTTTAAATTTTAGAAATTTCTTCTATTGATTTAAATCAATGATTTTTTTAAAAAAATCAAGTTGATTTAAATCTGATTTAAATCACTGATTTAAATCAAATGATTTAAATCAATGCAACCCTGAATATTAATATAAATGTTTTAAAGAATTTATTAATATAAATGTTTTAAATAAAACGTAAACATCATTGGAATAGATATTTTGAATGAACTCTAAGTTTATTGAACATCCTAAAAATTAAACAAAACTTACGCTCCCTAAAAATCACAAAAAAATTGCTAATTTTATAAAAGTTAGTAATAATAATAATTAAAGTTTTTGGTAAAATCTAACAAAAATTTGGAAATTGTATTATAATTTTATAATTTTTTGTATGTTTATTTGTAATTGTTTATTCGTTATAATTTTAATTTGTTTATTACGTACAATACTGGAAATTTAAAAACCAAATCGACTACCCAAATTTAAAATTAAAGTTATGTAGTTTTTATTTATATAATACAGAAAAAGGTTTTTCGCACTAATACAAATTCGAGGTAAATTTTACAATTCTTTTGTAAATATGTAACAAATATTTTTGTAAAATCTACAATATGTTTGTAAATAAACATTTTTTTGAAAAATTTACAAAAAAAATTTGTTAATTTAAAAAAAATTAACTGTGAAACTTAAAAATATTTTGTGATAACATCTCACAAAAGTTTGTAAATTTTATTGTAAAATTGATCAAAACAAATTGTTACCCAAATGTTTTGGAAAATCAAGTAAATTTCCAATTGAAACTTTTAAATAATTTTGTTTAACTTTTTAATTAAGTAATACACACAACAAATGTTTTGTTCGCAATTTTTAAGATATGTAAATATAACCACAGATTTGTTTTTGAGTGATAGGAATTATTTCCACAGTAATTTACAATTTTGGCGATAAGGTCTCTACACTCAGCGTTATTTTCGGTAAATATTACAATTTTTTTGTAAACTTCAAATATTTTGTAAAATCTACAAATTTACTGTTGTTAATTTAAACTCTTTTTAATTAGGAACTTTTTGAGTTAATTTGTTAAAATCACAAATTCTTTTGATAAAATTTAACAAAGGTTTGAAAGTTTTCTAAATTGTCTGTGAAATTGTGGTATACGTATATCTGTTTTGTAAAACTGTTCCTCCAACGCTAATCATTAAACATTTTTCAATTAATTCACAAAAGTCAAAAATGACCTGCTACCAGTTACCACTTTTTAATGTAATGAAAATTTGCATCGATTACCTTTTTAATGTTGCGGAATAATGATGGTTGTTTGATGTTTCCCATCTACCATTTAATTCTTCTTGACCTCATATTAGAACTCAGATCGAATTAAAAAAAAAGCAACTAATATTTTTTCTAAATTTTACAATTTTGTAAATTACACAACAAAAGTATTTGCAAATCAACAAATTTACCAAAAAGAAAAAGAATAATTTGTAAAATTTCATTTGGTGCAACATATTAACACTTTATAAGATTTGTAAATGTATTATAAAATTAAAAATGGTCAAAACAATTTTTTGGATTCATAAAAGTGTTAAACAAAAAAATTCACTAAATAAATTCATTAGATACTTTGTGAAATTTACTGGAAGAATAGTAAATAATACAAAAGTCATGATAAAATGTACAATATATTATAGAATCTTTAGAACATTTTTTAATTGCACAATTAAGGATCTTGTTTATTTTAATATATTTGTTTATTATTTACGCCCTAAGGTTATAGTAGTCTAAGTACTTAGAAAGTCTTTTCTTAAATTGCCTATATTCTAAAACGTCTAGCAGTTTATTTTTATTAAAAATTTTGAGAAAAGTTCCCGCAGTTTTTATTTAATTCACAAAAATATTTTGTTAGTATTTTTTATTCCACTACTAAAATGCACACTTTATGCGATCCCATCAATGTTCTTGTTCTCAGATTGCAACTACTCTAAAAGAAATTGGAATAATTCAAATTCTGGGCAAATTTTTTATTAAATTCACAAACTTTTGTAAAACGATATTGTAAATTTAACCGCTATACTGTCGTTGGAATTGGAATGCTTGGTCAGAATTTGAACTGCCATTAAGAAATTGTTCTTTTTATATACTGCCTGTTATTTTTATGTAAAGTCGGTACAGTAAAGACAGTTACTGTAACTGACCTACTTTTAGGGTTATACAATTAAATAAATTTCAAACTTCATTCATTCGTCTGATATAATCTGAAAAAATTGTTTGAGGAGACATTTTACCAAAGTAACAACTGCAGCATTTTAAGCGTCCCAAAGGAGGTATTTAGACACCCAACAGAAATGAATGTGTGTACATACAAAAAATTTAATTTAAGAAAAATAAGTTTAACGAAATAAAAACATTTTTTTATAACTTTATTGCTTTCGATTTTTTTGTGAGAGTTGAATAAATAAAAAAAAAATTTTTTAATTTTAAAAATACAATAATAAAAATAAAACTTCAAAAATAGAACAAAAAATTATTCAATGGAATTTTTCGATTACGTTTTAATTTTTTTTTATGTCTGTTGATTTTCGATTGACGGCGAATCATGGCAATTCGTTTGATGTATAAATTTATGTATAAATATTCATTATGTATAACACAATCATAAAATAAGAGTAGATTGTCTAGTCATTTTATTTGTTCTACATAATTACTGAAGTTTAAGATAAATTAAATTCAAGGACTTTTTTAAAAGTATTTTATGAAACAAAAAAAAGTAAAACTTTCGTAATCGAATTAGTTTTAAATCTGGTTTAACTTAAGTCGTCATTCTAATTGTCGTTAAAGCAGTGAGCTTGTAACACAAGGGTGGCGGTCCAGGTTTTTGTACATTTTTTGTGTTTTTGTACATTTTACAGAATGTGTGTTCAAGCCGAACCAGCACTCGACCGCCCTCCATCTAAACAGAGACAAACAGTGCAACGGCAATAATGTTGTAGCAATACAAACATTTTATATTTCAGGCGGCAATTAAGTAATAATAGTGAGAGACCGATAGCATTAGCTTAAACCAGCTTAACACATTTACTTCGTGTCTAAACTCGAATGTTTTGCTGCAATTCTGAGTATCAATTTAGAGCATATATTAAAAAATAGCTTGCTCGCGGTAATTAGCATAGTAGTTATAGTGGAGAATTGTCCAGAAAGTTCTTACTGGCAGGATTGTGCGTTGAAGTTTACAACTGTAAGGATACAAATTTTGCATTGAGTACCATAGGACCACTCTAAATTATGTCGCAGATGCACTTCCACATATGTATGAAGCTCTTTTACGTTCACAAAAAATTCTCGGCAAGATACGACGTGCGATGGCACGTTTACCACAATAAAATTAATTGAATGCAACGCATCAGTGCGAGTAAATGTTCTAATTTTTCGACGATTCGTTTCTTTTTAAAATATTTGCACCACCACCCGGATAAACAACCTAACATTAGATAGAACTTCATTTGCGTAACTAATGTGATAAAAAAACACGGTTCCACAAAATTTTCTTCACATTTCTGAGTCTTCGGCAAACACATTGTTTCGCATGGATACGCATTTAAATTAATTCGGTTCGTTCCTGAATTCGAACTTGATCTTCTAACCTAACCTCCTAATGAGCTCTGCTCATTAACATCTGCATTCTAATTGCCCCAATGCGGACATTTTTTGATCGAACTTATGTCTAACGTGACGCCTCGAAAGACTTCTTATTGGTGGGTTAAATGCATGCAATTTCGGCAATACTATAGTATATGAACCGGTTCCACATGAAAATGGATCTTTTTAAAATTGGACAAAGTGTGGGAGAGAGTACTACTTACTTCTAGTCCTCATTTTCAATTTTGTTAAAACTTGGTATGTTTGCTTATTTTGGTAGAAAAGGAGTGAAGGACTGAACTAATTTACACCAACAGTGACAAAATTTATTTATATCGCTTCATTCGTTCGTTAGAAAGCGTTGGCGAAATTATGGTCCACATACGACGGTATACACTTACACAAACATAAACATACGAACCAGTCTAAACAGCAGGTGGCTGTCATCATAACGCAAGAGACGACAGCGGTTGAGGAAAAACGAGCTACGACACACTTGGATTGGAATAAATCCGCTGTAATACTATAACTCTCTATTGGATCTTGGTCCGATAGAATGGAACCCACTGCTTCTTTGTCCTTACCGTTTTATGTTCTCTCTTAAAATCCAGTGATCAGTGACTCCTCCTATACAAACCATCTGATATGTCGCCAACGCAAGGACATCAATTTTTTGGAGTACTGCAAGCTTAACCTATAGTATTAAATTTTCCTTCTTATATACAGTAAAACCTCGCTTAACGAGCACCTCTCACAACGAGTAATTCGCATAACGTGCAAAATAAATTTTCCAAAAATGTCTAGCTTACCGAGCGATATTTCGCACAACGGGGGTCGAGGAGAAAAGGCCCGGATTAAAAAAAAATTAACGTAAACATAAAAATATTTGAATATGGGAAACATTGTTCGCTTAACGAGAATTTCGCTTTACGAGAAAGACTCTGGAACGGATTATGCTCGTTAAGCGAGGTACTACTGTATTGTCAAATGTTGGTACTTGACAACCGGCTAGAGATTATGCCGGTAGCCATATCATAAGTTAGTGGTCAATAGTGGCCAAATTGTTGTCATTATTATGCGTTAGTAAGAAAATATTCAAAGTTTTCTTTAGATCAAATACAAGCTCTTTTCTTACCATTGTTGAAATCCGAAATTCGACTTTGGTGTGTCGGAAACAGGCATGGTAAAAACTGCTTATTCAATGACGCTACATCACGGCAAATTGGTGCCTTAAAACCAATGCGACCCAATCGTCTGTTCTCCATGTTAGGGGTGGCTGGGAGCGGGCGTCTGTCTTGGATCAAGCGGCTCGCTAAATAAACGTGTAAAAAGGTTGTTTCTCTTTCTAGTAACCTAAAGAATAAAGATGCAGAACAGACCCATTCACGACAATCTGGGTTGGGCCTAAGGCTAACACCATAACCCCGGAAAAACACTATTTTGTTAAACTTGGAAATCAGAAAAAGAATAACAGACCCGGACAAAACAACGGAATTTTACCTGGACGTGAAAAATATCGGCTGCCATGGTAATTCGCTGTTGCGAATGACCGTAGTGAATATTTGAAGTTGATTAGCTTTGCAACGCTCCTACATGGAGCATGAACGCCACAAAAAAATCCTGAATCAAAACGTCCTCACATGTTCTTGTCCTCGTCCAACTGCTCGTGGTAATTGTTTTGGCTATGTCCTTACCGTAGATTTTAAGGTGTATATTTCGAAACCTGGGCTCCGATAAACCTCCTCATATAATTTGGCCAGGTGGACCAGCAATCCTTGTTTGAAAATCCACAGATTTTCAGTACGCTAGGATTTTCGTTCAAACTTGGTTTTCTAGGGATCTTATCTCATTCGTTTCGACTATCTTAAGCACTGCACCTGACCATAGATCTCCGAAGGGGTTAATGTTCTTTTTGTAGCTGCTGGTCCTCGTAGGCTATTAATTTGTAGTTGGGGTCGTCCTGACTCCTGAGCCCCTGTGGCTAGTTGATAGACCGAGGTCCATCGGATTGAGGATTGAGTAAGTAAGGATTGTAAGTAAGTAAGGATTGAGTGGCAATTAGTTGACTGTGTAATTTTATGTCCTCCCATTTTTAACTTATGTGGCTGTCCTTATAGCCTCTTCTTATTATTGCTATAATAACGTTTTCTTTACTGAACATGCTTCAAGACGAGTTTGCTTCATGTAGCAGGATAATCTTAGAAATTTTGCACAAGTCTGGAACAGATTTCAGGACCATACAGTTTGTTGTCGCTGCCGGCACCTCAAACTACTTAAATTCATTAATTTTACTAACTTCTGAGATTCGCATTATACAGAAAAGGTTAGATTAGCTCGAAGAGCACCATGTATCGGGATAAACTATTTGTCACTTCAGTTGCTGTTAAATGGGGAGTTTTTCTGATACGGACTACGGTTTTTGATTAAATCCAACTTCAAGCAATTTCGACTCTACAGGCTTTTTTTTTGGTCCAAGGAACAGATATTTTTACTGTTAATCATATTCGCCCGCATCAGCCGGCTCGAAGGACCAGAAAATTTGCTTTAAATTAAGTAAAGGAGAAAAAACAAAATATGTTTGTTTATTCAATTTATGCTATAATCCACTTAAGACAAATGTTAAAAAGTAATGTTATAATTGACAGAAAAATTAAAATTATTAATAAAAAAATTCATAAATATAACACATGGTAAAGAGCGTAAAGAATTCATGGGTTGGGAGCAGGGTTTCATAAAAATTTGTTTTTTTTTTTTTTTTTAAATCAAAAAAATCGGATTTATTTGATTTAAATCGCTTTTTTTGATTTAAATCGGATTTTTTTGATTTTTAAAAAAATTTAGTTTAATTTTTGAAGAAATTGTATATTTCTTATGCTACGTTAACTACTTTATATAAATCATTAGCTTTGGTTATATTTTTTAAAATGCAAGGCTAGACAAAAGTAAAGGAACAGTTTTTATTTACTAGATTTTTATACTGAAATACTGATTGTTGTTCTAGCGACATGAAAAGCGTTACTTGCCAAACTAAGATACTTTATCACTGCTTTAGAGTGATGTCAGAGATATCCAATTCTGCAGATTCGAAAAGTTTCTCAGACATGTAGATAGCTGGTAAACACTAAACGGCAAGTCATATGGAACAACTCCTGATAACTTGTGTCAGGAAAGTGTTAAGGATTTAATATGCCATCAAGATCTTAATAGTAACGATAGTTTTTAGTGGAAATGTTTTTTTTTCGTAAGCGGGTTGTACTGATTTGCATTTAATACTCTATTTGATATGTAATTATTAATTATTTCTAGATTCATTTCTAGAATCTGTTCAGATGTAATTTTATGTGGCTTTGTCAATATTTCTAGTTGTGGTTTAATCTGTGACTTTTTTGTTGAAGTTTTACGACGATAGGCCAACATCTTAATTATTCTCAGTCGCAATCACGATGCAATTATCTTAGCGTGATTTGATACAGATGCCGTTGGTCAGGTGAATATAGCTCAGATATAGCTTAAAAAAATGGTGAACGTATCTCGTTCATCATCTTGTTAGAGCGCTTATTGTTGGGATCTTGCTTCCTTAGGTTTTTATGTGTAGTTGTGACACATGTTGAAATTCCTACCACAAAACATTTATCAAAAAAAATCAAATGTTTATTTTGAATTTGCTTAAAATTTTAGAAATTTCTTCAATTGATTTAAATCAATGATTTTTTTAAAAAAATCAAGTTGATTTAAATCTGATTTAAATCACTGATTTAAATCAAATGATTTAAATCAATGCAACCCTGGTTGGGAGCGATTAAGTGGTATGCCATTCAGATGTACATATAAACATTCAAAATACGAGTTTCCCTATTCGAAAAAAAAAAATCAAAAGTTCAAACATACTATTACAACATTAATAGTTTTCAACCCCTGAAAACATACGAAACTATTTAACAAAAAAAATGAAAATCAAGAAACATACAAATAAAATGTTCGAAATCGAGAGAAGGCAATAATCACAAAGCATAAATACATATAAAACTTAATTGTAGTTTCTTGTAATAACAACAATAATAGTAACATAATCAAACCGTATTGTTTTGTAATAACAAACTATGCACAGTGTGTTCATTTTTTTATTGTATACATAAGGTGTCAGTAAATTTTTCACTATAAAAAATAATAAAAGTTTTTTTTTTGCTTTTCATTTTGAAATTTAAAATAACAACTTTTTGAAAGATGTTAATTAAGAAAAGACGAGAATATAAGTAAATGTTGAATGCGTGATTAAAATGTTAACACTTTGATTTATTTTGTTGTTGGTTTGATTTAATTTAAATTTAAGTGCAAAATTGTTTTTTTTAACTTTTGTAATCATAATAAAAAAATTTATTTTTTATGAAAGCAAGAAATTCGTTGGTATCAAGAGGAAGAGATTTTATGAAACTTGGAATTATGTAATCGGACAGAACAGGCTGGGAATATATAAGAAATAATTCAACCCAGTTTAAGAAATATATTTTTTTGTTGTTCATTCAAACATTCCGCCAAAGAAACCACAAAATACCACGGTTTTAATCTGTTTTTATTTGTTAAACAAAATATATTATTGGTTCATTCACATTTGAATAGGTTACAGACAGTCAGTATATATGATTTATTTATATTAAAATTATTGGATTATAATTTATGTGATTATTGGAAAAATATTTATTTTAGAATTATTCAAGGTTTTGTTTATCGCGTTTTGGAGTGCTTGTTGTAGCACAACTTTTTATTCTATGCAATCGACAGGAAATATAAATAAAATTCGATTGAAATTACAAAACTTATAATAACTGAATCTGTTTAAAAAAATATAGAAATTGCTTAAAGAGTGTTACAACAAACATCTTAAAAGATCATATGTCTTATGGATTTTTTTATACAAGAAATCCATTATAAATTCTGTTTTAAATCGTTTGCTTTGTTGATTGATGGTCTTTATTTTTTTCTATTTTTAAGTATGTACTGTTATTTAATTTTTTTTTATTAAAAGATTAAAAGAATGACCGACAATGTGTTATAAAAATATATTTGGTTGTAATTTAAATTTTGACTGTTTTGAAATTGATCGATTATGGATAATACGTTACACAGCAGACAGATTTTTGTAGCCAGCTGTTTTTGGTTTGGTCTTTAGTGATGAATTTTTACAATAGTTGGCTGCAATAACTGCAATTAAGATTTTATTCCATAGGCTAACATCTTCTATTAATATCTACAGTTTGATCCTGATCCAGAAACAAGTTTCTGTGAAAAATCAAAACATACGCGAAAACTAAATTCCCACTGAAAGGTATTCTCTTACTGTTTGCTGACAATTTCTCCCTCTTTTACTCAGGTATAAATGTCAATGAAAATATAGTTGTTATGAAAATTGAAAAGCGACCTCGAAAATATGTGTGAATATATGAGAGAGAGTAAAGTAAACAAGATGATAATAAACATAGCAAAGACACATTTGATGAATTTTACGTCACCCAATAAAAATCTCGATAAAATACAGCTTGATTTCAAAGGACACATACTTAACTGAAGAATCAACTTCAGTCAAATACTTGGATGTGTTAATTTTAATCAATAATTGCTTAAATTGAAACGAGCACATGCAATATGTTATACAAAAGATCTCACCAGGGTGATTATTTTGTAGTGTTATCTCACTAGGTGAGATAAAAAGTGAGATAAAATATTTGTCTCTGATCGATTATATTAGATAAAAGAAATCATTTAAACATAATTTTTTTATCTCACTATTTATCTCACCTAGTGAGATAACGCTACAAAATAATCACCCAGCAATCGGAATTATTGGACAATTTGACCTCCGATGTATTAAAATTGACCTATTATCAGGGTTAGATTGATTTAAATCAATTGAAATTTAAACAAATTCAAAAATATGTAAATATAAATGGCTTAAATAAGAAATATTAAAAAATAATGCTTTTTTGTGAGACTAATAAGACTTTCAATCAAACTTCCAAATAAAGTGACGTTTTAATGTTAGAACAAAGAGTTTTCCAAATTTAACAAATTTTTTTTCCGGGGTTATAGTGTAAACCTTAGGCCCAACCCAAATTGTCGTGAATGGGTCCGTTCTGCATCTTAAGGTTACCAGAAACATCGTTTTTCACGTTTACATAGCTAGCCGCTTGATCCAAGACAAACGCCCGCTTCAAGCCGCCCCTTACATAGAGAGTAGACGCTTGAGTCGCATTGGTTTTAAGGCGCCAATTCGCCGTGATGTAGCGTCATTAACTAAGCAGTTTTTACTCTGCTTATCTCCGATACACCAACCTAATTCTGGCAGCATTACCCAGGTAGCACGGCGTGGACGTCGAATTTTGGCTTTCGCTACCCGTGTACGAGTAGAGAACGAAATATCAAAGTTTTTTTAAAGTCGACTCCGGGTTAAGGCAAGGTGATGCGGTCTCCTGTACTCTTTAATCTAGCCTTAGAGTATGTGTGCCATAAAAAAAACTACCGACTAACAACAATATCAGGTCAATAAACTCAGTGCAAATGATCGCGTATGCTGATAATGTTGTCGTCCTCGGGCCTCGACTGAAGTGAAGCAGTTATGAGTGAGACCATCAAGTCGCTTGAGAGTGGTACTAGAACAATTGGTCTGCAAATTAACTACGGTAAAACCAAACTTATTTCAAAGAGGCTGAGAAGAAAGATTTGATGTGCGGCGATAAACGAATTGAGGGAGTTGAATCTTTTAAATTGAATATTTGGGATCAATGCTTGATTCAAACAACAGCATACTTTACTTACATTACAGATATAAAAGCTCGAATCGAAAGCAGGCAATCGAACTATCTACTCAAGGTGGTGGTGATGTATGGGTCACACGTGAACCCTTACACAAAATGTCGAATCGCATCTATCTGTACTTGAATGTAAGATCCTACGCTAAATACGGTCCACTTCAGACAGACGATAGTGAGAACAGAACCCAAAATAACTTTGAGATCTGAGACCTTCTTGAGGGTCCTGATATAATAGGTTGTATCCGTTCCAACAGGATTGCTTGCAGTGTTTGGGAATGTTCTACGAACCGATTCACAGTCTGGAATGATTAAAAAATGTACGTTAGCACCCCAGGGAGTGGACGATCGCGAGGTAGACAACGACTACAATGGGAGACGGACGTAATGAACGACCTTAAAAAATCGGTTGTCATGGTAATTATGCCGCTGTTGCGAGTGACCGTGGTGAATATTCAAACTGATTAGCTTGGCAACGCTCCTACATAGAGGTGACGTAACATAACTTGTGAATAGTACAAAACACAACCATCAACTTTGTACTGGGTTTAGCCAAAAACAGACAAGTACAAAAACAATCAAAGTCGCTGTCGACAGTATTGATTGCGTCACAAGCTACTTTTTGGCATTATCCTATACATCCGAATTCCAGGCATATCCAAGTCCGGATCCTTTGATTTTTGCAACTTAAAACCTTAAATAAGAGTAGTAGTACTCAGCCAAGGACTGTCGCAACACTGAATTCACTCACCATTTTTATTCAACCTATTCAGCCTGAACTACCTACACCTCACCAACGACATCTCTATCCCGTCACATCCGTTCTACTCGAGACAATTGTATAATGCTTCCACAAGTGAAAACAATTAAGAAGTTGGTTTATCGTCGTAAAACTTTAACAATAAAGTCACAGATTAAACCACAATTAGAAACATTGACAAACACGCATAAAATGCGTGAAAAAAATTCCAGCAATTGTTCTAGAAACAATAAATAATTACATTTCGAGTATTAAACGACAATCCAGTACAACCCGCTTACGAAAAAAAACATTTCCACGAAAAATTAGTTTCTATTAAATTAACATCTTGTTTCAAACCAGTAAGGTCTAAAATCGTAAAGAGTTACCTGACACAAATTATTGAAAATTCTTCCGTATGTGTCGTAAGTCAGTTGTCTACATGTCCGAGGAACTTTCTGGACCTAAATTAAACCAATTGCATAAAACTACGAAACCGTGATGATTTCACCACACAAAAACAGCCCAAACTATTTTACTGTAGCTAATGGTAGTAATGGTAGCACAAACAATCTACAACACTGATGTGTAAATGCATCTCCAGTCAAGATGTAAATCTTCTCTTTGCACACTTAAAGTGTATGGTGTGAACGGAGAATGTAGTGGTTTGAGAATGCACTCTGCCGCCAGACTAATAATGTAAAACATTACATACCGACTTCCACCAGTTCAGATGTTAAAGTCATGATCCTCTCGCACATCACATTTTCACATTGTGACTATAGAAAGATAAAACAAGCTTGTGAAACGTTTCAACTAGGTAACAATTAACATCTATTGCCAGTTTCCTGAACCAATCGAAGATCATTTGAATAAACTTGACATATCTTCAACAAGTTAGTTCTATATTCACGTTTCGGTTAAATTCTATTTTGTTTTCCGAGTTTGATATTTTTTTTACATAAGTACTTTTTACTTAATTATACCTCTAGTTTGATCACCTTGGCTTATGGGTCACAAACGTGGACCCTTACACAAACTGATGAACCACGTTTTTTTATTAATAAGTTAGACATGTTTAGCACACTAAATATGAAATATTCATTATTCAGGCTCTTTGAATATCCGAAGATACCATGTCAACTATAAAAGAAGGAGATGAGGAAAATGGAAGGAATGAGGATATGGGGATAACTATACTAATTGTTTTAAATGACGATGGACCTTTTCTTTAAATGTCTAAAGGGGTTCCACAATTTGACTACTCTATTAAAATAGTCGTTCTGGAAGAACACAGTTCTACAACGAGGTATTTAGACAACAAATGGATGGAATAACATGGAAGCTCTTGTTTGTCGATTATACTGCGCACACAATGGAAGGATATTTTGAATTTCCTTAGAGGAGAATTCGCTTAAGTTATATTTATTTATAGTAGATTGATAATTCAGTCACATTTCTTCTATGCTGGAGTGAATCAAGCTGACCGTTAGTTCGGTATTACCAATCAACCGTATTGCTTTCTCTGTACAGAGTCTAGACATTTTATTGTTGACTGACGCTTGTCTGACCTCCACAAACATGACATCAGTATTCCATACATGGACGAATAAAGGAAAAGGACTTAAAGATTAGCAAAATTTGATCGGGATTGAAATACTTTTTACATCGACTAAAGAATCGACTTAAGAATCCTAATTTCTGCAGTATGAGATTGAAATTTAGGAGATGCATGCAATGTGCTATCATCAGCAAAGCTATGGATTGGGAGCACTGTGGAAAAAAGTAAATCATTAATGTATAGAAAAACAAGGTTGGCGAGAGTGCAGAGCTTTGGTGAACCCCAACATTGGTTGTGAAAATATTGGATGTGATTCCATCTAAATTAACATGAAATTGGCTACTTGTAAGAAAACTATGAATCCATGAGACAGTAAGATGGTCTCTATGCCATAAGATTTTAATTTAGCTATGAAATTTCTATGCCACACTTTATCAAATGATTTAGAAATATTAAGTGGAATACTAAATGTTTCACAATGGTTTGCCAGCGATTTGTTCCAGAGATGGGATACGAAGGCTAACAGATCACTGTTGCATGACTTCTACGAAAACCATACTGCTTATCATCGATAATTCGTGACATCTCCAAATATTCCATTAGATTGTAGTTAACATATTTTTCAAATATTTAACCAAAACTGACAGAATTTCAATTGGTCTTAAATTGTTGGGGTCCATCTTACTGCCTTTTTTTGATATGGTTTGAACGTTGGCCAGCTTCCAGGAATCGGGAAATATTCCGGTTTTATAAGATAGATAGAAAATTTTTGTTAAAATTTTCTATCTATCTTATAGATAAAAATTGGAGCGCTATGGGTTTCAGGTGTTTTATTTGAGTTATACGTCTTGAATGCTTTGCGTTTGTTCCTCGCTGCCTAATCAACATCCCGCGTGAATCAAGGCTCAGTTTTAGGAGTGATTAATCGATTTGGAATAAACCGCTGCATTCCGTCGTTTATGATTTCAGAAATTCTTATTGCCGATGTGCTAGGATCTTGCTCAAGCTTAACACAACAAATAGTTTTCCAAGGTGTTTCATAGTTCAGAGTCCAGTCCAGTAATCGCGTTTATAATTCCAAACGCGACGAGGATATGCTTTAATTGGTGTTGGTGATTAAAATTAAACTATTCCTGATATTAGTAAACGTTCCGATGATCCGAGGGGTTGTTCAACTTTTGTCTTCGTAGTATCTGGTTCATTTGTCAAAAACAGATCTAGCAAATTTTTGTTATGATGTGTATTATCTGGGATTCTAGTGCGACAATCTACCATTTGCGTCAAACCGTAATAATCTGCGAGTATCAGTTCGGCTTTATTATAATATAGAATGTTTAAGCCGTTCTTTATTATGAATATTACCAGTCTTGCTTTGGGGTAGTCCGTGGTAATCTTTTCTAGATTAGTCGATATTTGATCGAAAAATGGACATCCTGGGGGAGTTTTGGGATCTGTATAATCCTATTATAAACATAGTTTCATCAACACCTGAGATCTTCACACTCAAAAAAAAAAAATTCGCTTCTACAAAATTTTTATAAATATATCAACACACAAAATTTTTTGATAAAACTACAATATTTTTCCTTCAAATCCACAAATAATTTGTAAATCAAATAAGTTTTTGGTTTTTTTAAATAATTTTTTTTTGTAATCTACAATATTTTTGGTATACTTACAAAAAAATTTGTGAGTTGTATATTTATAAAAAATTTGTAAAATTTACTAAGTTTTTTTTTGAGTGCAGTGCTAGAGAATTATGGTTTTTAGAGTTCAACTCGTAAGCCTCAATTCTCATACATGAAAGTGAATTTCGAACAAATACACAGACACCATGCTTGTTATAAAAGGAATGTTTCAATTCGTAACTAGGCATTCGGTATTTATCGTGATCCAATTTCGATGCTCTGCCACTGACAATTGTTTCGGTAAGCAACAATATGTCAGGTTTATCTTTTTCGATGTAGTGATGAACCTCGTTTAGATTCGAATTGAGACAATCTCACCAATTATTTATATAATTGTACGCCTCCTATCTTCACTTCACTTTAACTAACACACACTCAGAGTATTTTATCTTATTTTACCATTACTCTGTCTTTATAAACACATACATGCAAAAATAAAATAAAATAGTTTTTTTATATATTTGTTTGTTTAAAATTTAACAAACAACCTTCTCCTTCTGACTCCGTTTGATGAATGACTCCGGTTGATGAAGGTTTATCTGCATTTGAACGTATAAGATCATATGATTCATTTTTGGTCCACTTAAGACCGACGATGGAGAGTATAGGATTCGAAGTAACTTTGAAATTAGGAACCTTTGTGTGGGTTCCGATATAATAGACTGTATTCGCTCCAATAAAATTGGTTGTTTTTCTATATTCTACGAACCGGTTTGGAGTTTGGAATGATTAAATTATTGTACGTTAGTACCCCAGCAGAAAACAATCGCAGGGTAGACCACTTTTACAATGTTGCACGAACTTAATGAGCGTAATTAAGCAATTTAAGCGAAGAAGGAACAATTAAACAGTGACTGCGCCAAGAAGTAATTAGCAACTGAGAAGTCCCAGATACGGTTAGATATACGTATTTCGTGATGAACGATGAAACCTATGCTAAATAAAAACCACATTTGATGTTCTTCTAAATTGTCCTGAGCAACATGAGTATCTTTACAACCGTCTTGGATTAGAATTGATCTTGTCATACCAAAGCATGACGCAGTTAATTGGTATTGGACTTGAAGTCGCTTTTGATTTTTATGAACCCATAGATGTACAATTTAGCTATAAACGAATTTCAGATATTAAAGACACGAACCCACACCTGAGAATAAAGAGATCATCCACTACAAGTATGAAAGTTGGACGGGGTAAGAGGAAGTGTCGTGGAGGAAAGTAATGAATATGATGTAATATGAACATGTAGTTACTGAAATTAATCGGTTTCATGTGGCAGTTAGAAAAAAATTTAAGAAAATATAGGCAAATAAATAAAGGTCGGCGTAGTAAAACTTTTAGTAAGCCAACACAACACGTACGTTGTCAATTTTTAATTTCACGAAATATAACAGGCCGGTGAAATTATGCTTTGTTAAATTAAAAAGAAAATTAACCAATTGTTCATTCATAGATAAGTATAAGGTAAGACCTTGTTGGATTCGTTGCATCAAATGACCCAGAAAAACAAAGCACGAAATTATACTAATACAGTATCTTAGCAGCAGTTGTAGGTAGTAACGTTCTTGCTCCAACTATTTAAATGCCTCCCAAACAAAATGTTTCCAACCTCAGTTAATTTCAAATCAAATTATTTCCACTATAGCTACAAAAAAATAACTCCGTATATAGAGATCTACCGGTATAAAATTATCTTAGGCTGTTACATATACATTAAATACAATACACTCATTGCTTCATTACATATTATTAAAGAACTGCTAAATAATACAATAATATTATCGTTTCTTGTATATGTATTGAAATTATTATTATTATCGATATACATGTGACTGTAGACATTTCGTCGGGTTAATCAAAAGCATTTTTTGTTCTATTAAAGAAACTTGAAAATACCGACAATTATTTCTTTCGTTTTTTATAGTTTTCGATAGAGTGTGTATATTCAACAACAAAAAGTCAACTATTATACTTGTTTTTAATTAACATTTTTTTTTGTTGCCACTTGTGCGCCTATAATAGTTATATATTAATTAATTCTTTATAAGTTTAATTACGTATTCATTTCTTTAATAGTAAAAGTTTAAGATTTTTGATAAGATTGTGTAAATTATGGAATATAAAATGATAATTATTTTTTTTTTTTAGAAATAGAATAGATTACGTGATCTAGTTGTACTACTATATAATGAGAAAAAGGGAAACAGTACCAAAATATGTTACAATAATAGATACATACCCTCTATTAAAATACATAAAAGAAATAAATTCAAAAGAAAAAAGTCTTAAAAATTTTGTTTTGCCGACAATAGTTGGTTCTTCGTTTTATTTTTATGTATTATATATTTTTTCTGTAAAGAAATAAAATTACAAAAAAAAATTGTATATAAGTAAAAAGGCGACCGCGCGGCAGTGAAGCGAAAGACGATAGATGCCGAAATGAGATAGAAAAAAAGAACTGAAAAAAAGTATTTTTTCTTCATCTTCAGAGACGAAGGCGAAGAAAACAAAAATTTTGTGTAAATATTTTTTTAAATGTATTTTCTTGATACTTTTTTTTTTCAAAAGATAAATAATCATGTGTTTTTATCTTTCTTTCATTCTTTAAAAAACAGTTGTTTTTGTTATTAGAATTCCGTAGTGTTTTTTTATGGTATAGTTGTTTTTGTAGAGTTTAGAAGTAGTAATTATGTTGTGGTGTTACTATTTTATAGTTTTTAAATATGATGCCGAAGAATTTGTTAGATTAATTTGAATCATCAATGATTGAAAAAAAAAGATGACATGAGTTAAGTAAACTTCAGTTGACTGATGACTCAAACACTTGTGAAAAGCGGTTATAACCGATTATTATCATAGCATCGCTCAATCGAAAAGCTGTTTTTTTAAAACACTCAGTTTTTTATAAGAGTGACAATATCTTCTTGTGGTAGCATTGTCAACCATACCACCGTCAATTATGTGAGCTGTGAAACTTATGAGAAACACTAATGAGACTACTAAATAGATGAAAGAATTAATATTAACCTCTGTCCTTTAACTATTTCCACTATATTTTCCTTCAAAAAAATTTTCACTGTCCGGCTCGAAGGACCATTATATTTAAAATATCTATTTTACTCGAATTGTTTGCCAAATAATAAAATTAAATAATTTTTTAATTTAAATCTTTTAAAATTCTACTTTTAAAAAATGGTTTTACTAAAAGCATCTAATCGATGATAAATGTTAATTAACAAGCGGACATCAATCGTAATTTTAGTTTCTGAAATGATCAAAAATAAAACAAAATCACTCATTCACATTCACAAAACAATTTATATTAAAAATAAGAGCCATTTTCAATCTGAATGTTATATAAAATAATAACCCTGATACTAAGCTCTATTTATTTTTTAAATTTAAGATAACGCAAAATACAAAAAAAAAAATTTTAATCCATGCCGCCAAATAATAAATAAATTATTAATACAAAAGAGCGATCACATGAAATTATTCCCATGCCGCTTGATTCCATTAGTCCTATCACTATTTTTATAAAATTTAATTTTGTAATATATAAAATTCTTTTATCAGTGAATTAAAATTAAAAAAAATAACATAAATAAATAAAATAAGTGGAAAACGATCTTATAGTAAATATTATAAATGTTTTTTTTTAAATGGAAACAACAAAGAACAGAAAATGCCGCTCCTCTTGTGTTGTTTTTTTTTTAAATATTTATTTTCAATATTTGTGTCTTTTTACCACATACATTTACTTTTTGTCGTTGTTCAATATTTTCTCTTATAGGCTTGCAATATTGTTCGAATATGTTGCAGATGAATTACGACAATGGTATAAAATTATTGTAACTGAGTTACCCTATTTGTCAATTTAATGCTCCAATTTGTTTCTATTCTGAATTCAACTTAGATCTTGCTTATCACGCTTATCTACTTTGTTTAGTTTTCATGTAAAGTGATGTAATCTAATAAAATTAAAAAAAAATACTATTCAAACGCATATGGAGATAATCAAACTTCGTTTATCAATTAAAATACATAAAAACAGAAATTGTATTGTAATAATTTATTTTTACATCTATACGGGAATGAGAATGACATGACAGTTTAGACATAGGTCAAAAAAAAATTTTCAATTTTTTAAATTTAAATGTGACTGACATATACGAATTGTTCTTTTTATGGTTGTTGTTTTCTACAAAGAAAATGAAAGAGAAGAGGAGGAGTTGATAAGTTGTTAGTTTTAATAGTTTAATATTTCTTTATAAATTGGGAAATTGATCAATTTAATAAAAAAACCATCCCTTTCTAACAAAAAGAAAATTATGGTGACTTGGTGTCGAGAGTCTTTTAAAAAAAAGTTTTTCGTTATTTTTGCATCTTTCTCAATTCCTAATAATTTCAATAAGATCTTTGCTATATTGTTATTTTAGACAGTCAAAATAAAAAATATGGCAGTGTTAAGCTATGAACATACTTCTAACGACCTAAGAAAATATATCCATATGAAGAAGAAAGGTCTAGTAATCTTCACAAGCTCATAAATATTTAACACTCCAAAGGTTCGGACCCCACCAACGACTCAAGTGGTGTAAAATAGAATCAAGAGACAAAACTTTGTGTGACCTCAATTAATAGAATGGTTACATTGGACGCATATAAAGTGTCGTTTCACAAGGGAGCACCCCCGACTAATTTCTCAGATATGCGCCGATTATATAGCTTTACAGATCTGAACATAACGTAACATACTTTCAGAGAAAACAACATAGTCAAATTAGTGAAAATGAATAAGCGACTCCAACTCCATTGAAAGAAAGACAAATTATCACCATAAATATGTACTATAGAACCAACTTGATACTGAGTGGACCTTCGTAGTCACTTATTTCAATCTTGTAATCCGGATATGTATTTATTATCCCTAATCCGTTGTCTGCAGAATATTCTAGAATCTCATTAACTTGATGTTATTCTTAGTTTTCGAAAGTAAAGTATTTACAAAGCATGAATTTATACAAAAATCTTTGGGTGTTGATGATAAACCTAAAAAAGAAAACATTAAACTAAATAGGCGTGAGGCGAACTAACGTTGCACGAGGTCTGAACCTAAAATTTTGCTAAATTCACAAGATATTGAATCGATTTAGAATCAAACACTCAACCCATCATAATTAACATATTCGTTCTACCAGTGCACCGCACCGTACGATAGATTTTTACCAAGATATAGAACTAGAGTTTACCGGAAAAAAATTGTAAGGCACGAAGGAATGATAACAAGGTATGCACCACGGTCCAACAGTAACATTTTCTAACATGTGTAGACAGCTAGAATGTGCTGTATGTATTTATTAACAATACTAAAATAATTAAGTCATAACTGAAAGAAACAATAAGATTTGGTTTTGTATGTTTTACAATAAAGATTCTCGACCAATTATCCAATAGTTGTGTCAAATGAAGGACTAAAAATAAATGCCAATCAAACACCTTCACTTTTAACAGTTCAATGCTAACGTTTTCGATGGTCTTGTCAACAAAATACTGAAGTAGCTTTGGTGAGTTTTTCTAATACCATATCATACAATTCGGTCGTATGTAATCGTTGAATTTCTATTTTATTGTTGTCATGGCGACGCTACAGTGCATCCAAAGCAACGGTAGTTTGATGCGGTGACAGGAAGACTTTCTTTCTATCTAATTTGTATGGTCGAAGCGTTGCTTGATAAAAGTTCATAAAATGATGCGTATCCCCCGGGTAAGAAAAAGCTAAGGGGCCAATCCTAGGTCAAGCCCGCGCCACAGCTTTTGGGGTTTGGGCCAGGCTTGACAAACGGCCCAAGCTTGGACTGATGTCCTGGGGCCAAGTGTGGTAAACTAGGTTTGAGCCAACTTGGGCCAGGTCTACCAAACCAATTTTTTTACCAGACCTCCTTTAGGTCGTTGTGGAAAGAGTAACATATATGAAAAAAAAGATAAACATAATATGGCCTGCACATGTTTACAATGCATTAGACTGGTTAATAACGCGTTATATAATAAACTAACCTTGGTTCAGTCTAGGCATTTACAACTGGCCCAGACTGAAACCAAAGCCAAAGTTTGGCTCGTCAATACTGGCCCGACATTGGTCCGTTGTTTAATATTGGTAGCTCCTACCCGGGATGATATTGTGATTGGACTCTACAATCTACATATTTTTTAATGTCGTAAATTTTATTTCTCAAGATAGTCTCTCAATAGAAGTCGGTAAAAGAACCACGACTGGATGAGGTGATGTTATCTAACAGTTCCAACTTTTATTGAAAAAAATCCGGCTCGAAGGGCCATAATATTTTCTTCGGTTGAATACATTTTCATGATAAGGTAAAGTTATTGTGAAAGTTGACCATTAGTTAAATTACTTCATTCGCCTTTATAAAAAAATAACGTGTAATGTAAACCATACTTATTAGCGATTTAGTTGCAAGCAAATTTCACCGGCTCGAAGGACCATTTTGATTTTTGTAACATCATAAATATAGATTTAAAAAATAATTTCAAAATTTGTTTTTTTTTTGTAAACATCAACGTTGAACTCCCTTTGTATATGCGTGAAATTAAATATTCCAAAAAAGGCAATTTGTATTGTATATATGTATATAATTAAATTTAAGTTTTTATGAAATCGTGAAAATATATTGTATTTCAGTACTTTGAATAATTAATGCAAATTATGTGGCAATGGTATTTTTTTTATTGTTATGTTGTCACCACCATTTTTTATCAAAATCGTTTTAAGTAGGAAATTTGAACTAATAAAGATCATTGATTTTGTATTAATTAATATGTTGTCTTACACAAACGATGACTATTTTGTTCTAATTTCATGCTTTTTCTTAAACGTAATAAAACCTAATATTATTCCACTATATAAATATATGTGAAAGCAAATTTTTTTTTTCTGATTCAAAAAGCTTTGAATTTATTAAAAACGAAATGAGTTTTTAATGAGCAGAGAAAAAATTTTTTTTATGAATATTGTGAATAAATAATGAATTAACAGGAAGTTTAGGTACGTTTTTTTTTAAAGTGAAGAGAACGTTGATTAGAATTCGTTTTTAATTTATTTTGTTGAACGTATTTTAATGATGATTGAGATTTTATGAAAAAAATCGACACGTCAATCAATGCCGTTAATATTTCTTAACATTATTCACTCAATTCAGATATAAACAAAATAATTGCTACTCCAAATTAAAATAAAACCTCCATAACTTTCTTTATTAAACAAAATTTTAATCTCAACTCATAATAGAAAATTAAAAACCCTCCATCAATTTACATAATTATTTCAACAATTCTTTAATACTAAAATTAAATTAAAAATTAATATTAAAATCCTCTCGTTTAAAGCACATACACATAATGTATACCAACAACAACAATAAATACAAACAACCAGGATTAAAATGAAAATTCTTTTTCCATACAAAAAAAAATTGACGGCTTTCAAATATAAGAAGCAAAGCAGTATATAAAAATCTATAGGGGTGTGGAATTACAAAGAAGGAAACGACGGAAAAAATTTATAATAATAAAACTACAAATAATAAAAAAAGTGTATTGTAGTATGAACAAACGGGCGCAACCTTTATCGTTCTCATTTTTATTTAATTTATTTAAATAAAATTCTTAGAATTAGATCGTTTTTATATATATTATATACATGCTTATACACAAAAGGAAGAACAATTCTTTTGAAATATAATTTTTTTTTATTTCTTCTCATCTCTTCGGCACTTAAGTTGTTCATTGGGTTTAATATACATGAGATGAAATTTATAAAAAAAAACCAAAGTATAACTTATTAACGCGGGTTATATTATATTATTGAGGCTGTTGTTTTCATAGTAAAGATTATAATATACTTTAAAATAAAAAAAAACATATATGTATCAACTTTCATGATAATAAAGATAAAAAGAAAAAAACAAAATTACAATGAGATGAAAATAGTAGAACAAAACAAATAGACTGATAAAAGATAAAACGAAAGACATAAAGAACAAACTACAATTATAAAAAAAAAATAAAAATTTAGGTAATGGTGCAAACGATCAAGGAGTCACTTGACTATAACACAACTACAATGTTTTCTTATAAACAATATTCTAGAACAGTGTTTCTCAACTGATTTCATGCTGCGGACCAATAAATATTTTCAAAAATATTGATATTGAAATATATCAATATTGAAAATATCGTTGATAAAACAAGTAAAAAGAAAAAAGGACAATGAATTTAATTTTATTGTACCATTAATTGTAAACAATTAAATAAATTTTATTCAATTTCGAAACATATTTAATTGTTTAATTTTAAAAATGAAATGATCTACAATGAAAGACATCAAAGTTCTAACTACTAAAACTAAAGAGAATTGAGAAACCAAAACGCAATCATAAAAAATACTAATTTTATTTACAATGGAAATTTAATTCAATTTAGAAGCCTTTGCCTTGTGCAATATTCAAGAGAGGAACATGCGCAATAATTTGAATTTATTATTTTTTGTATAATCAGAGCTAAATGTTATTTTTGATTTTTATTTATAAAATAAATTCCAAAAACTTTTTCACAGTTCAATACAATCAAATAAATTGTTTCCGACATTTATATATAGGTTTATTTAGGATTTTTTACCGTAATTGTGTGCGTAAAATAAAATAAAATAAACAGCTCTTAAATTTATTCTGTTGCGTAAATGCTGAGGAACATAATAAAACAATTTATTTGATTGTAGTGAACTTAGAAATAAATTTTTTTGATTGCATTTTATAAATAACTTTATTTTATTTCATAAAGAAATCAACAAAAACATTTTCGCTCTGATTATACAAAAAACAATAAATTCAAATAAATGCGCATGCTCGTCTCGCGAATATAGAAAAACCCAAAGGCTACTATGATTAAATTGAATTGAATTTAAATTGTGAAAAAAAATATTTTTTTTCATAATTTATTTTTGGTTTCTCAATTCTCATTTATATTAGTAGTTAGAAATTTGATGTCTTCATTGTAGGTCATTTTATTTTTAAAATACCAAACAATTAAATAAGCATCGAAATTGTATAAAATTTATTTAATTGTTCGGAATTAATAATACAAAAAACATAAATCAAAATTCTTTGTTTTTTTTTGTTTAACTTGTTTTAACAATGAATTTTAAAATAATTTTATTTAAATTAATACATTTTACGCTGTTGGAAGGATAAAACGTTGTATTGGGTTCGTGTTTAAGGAAATTTTATTCTCTCGCAAATCTACAAATTTGTAAACTTTTGCTCGAAAAATAAAATATATCATTAAACACCCAATAAAATACTAATATTGTGTTCCGCAGCAATCACGCAATAGAATAAAATTGAAAACTGTTTATTTAATTAAGACCAATAAGTGTACGTTATTAGTCTTAATAAAACAAACAGTTTTCAATTTTATTCTGATGGTTGTAAAAAACAAAAATAAACCTTTATTTGTTGTTGGCGAAAGGATTCAATTTTTTTCAAGTACTCACACTTTTAAGTTTTACTTCAAATTTGATGCTTTTCTTCGTACTAAAATTAAAAATAGATTATTTTTCTGAATGGTTTGTCCAATTATGCAAGTATTATTATTAAAATAAATAAAAAGAATAACGAAAAAGTACGAAGTACTTTCTTTTTCTGCATATGGAATGGAAGAAAATAATAACATCAACTCCATAGAAGTAAAATAAAAAAAATTAAAAATTTTCTCATACGAGTGAGAACGGTAAAAATATAAATTTGTGAAATAGTATTCACATTTGAAAAGTGAAAAAACCACTCGAATAAAATAAAAGTGTAATTGGTAATAAATATAAAAAGTTCGCTTACCATTAAACCTTTTCTGCGGACCATCGATGGTCCGCGGACCAACGGTTGAGAAACACTGTACTAGAACAACAATGTTTTTCCTTTAAAAGCCAATAATTTCATCAGAAAATTTTTAATTTTTTTTCATTTCATCTAAATATTTAAACCTAAACAATGTTTTGTTGATATACGCTTTGCAGAATAAATGGAATAAAACAAATTTTTAATTTGTTTTAAACTCGATAGCTTTTCATTTTTGCCCGAATTTTCTCAGATTTTTTGAGCTTGTATTTTTAATATCATTTAATGAAAACATATATGCGATGACAATCGTTTTGTAGTTTTTCCTTTCTTTATACAGAAACAGGCTTAGATTTTTTTTTAATTTTTGGATGGCTTTTGTATAAGCAATGGGCCATATTTTATACCTTTAATTTTATTTTTAATTATTACTTTATATTCGTGAGAATTGATACCAAACAAAAATACATTCCTTGGTCAACGCCATCAATAATAAAAATATATGATGTTGCGTCAAACTACATCTATAATTAAAAAAATCGCTAACTTTTCCTTTTTGAAACTGGACTGGACATATTGTATTGATTACCGTAGACATAGATCCTTTGTTCTAAATCCTCTTTAAAATTTAAAAACTATAAATAGCTGATAAACATATTTAATTATCTACCGCTGTCACCATTGCTACAAAATACAAACTAGTCCTAAATTGTACTTTATCTAAATTCAGTTAAATCATTCATCCAAATCACCTTCCACAAAATTCGAATGCGAAATTAAACACTTTAAAAAGGAATATTACTGGTTTGTACTGAGTGAAAAGTAGCTGTTAGCCATTGAAGGAGAAATATGATTATTTAAGAATATTTTTTTGTAATTATTGACTGTCTTGAATAATATATGTACTATGAAAAAAGTATCGAACTCGCCTGACAGATTTGAATGTAAAATGAATTTAGACGCAAGATTTCTTTTCTTAAAACTTTTAAACTATTTATTATAAAGAAATTGCATAAAAATCTTTTCTCCCATTAATTTCTTCTCCAAATAACTTACATTTACACCTTCAATCATATCTTGTTATTCTGCAGCACACATTCTAAAGGTCATTTGAATTTGTATAAATACACATTTTTTCTATTAATTTTTATCTTTTACACATAAACAACATATTTCTAAGAATTCAAAACTAGACACAACTACATACATAAAATAATCATTAAAATTTTATAGAATACGCATGATAAACTTTAAAGTCATGATTTTATCTCAGGTAGTAAGCGGAAGATTACAAAATAGGAAAAAGGTAACAACATCGTATTTATAAAATACAAAAACAAAATATCTTAGAAATCGTCATGAATCCCAGAAAAAGAAATCTTTATTTTATTTATTTTTTATTTTTAAGAATTATAAAAAGACAAAAATTCTAGACCTCCCACAACTGTTTTTTTTTTAAAGTTTTTCTTTTTTAATATACATAAACTCAAGAATTAAATTGAAATGAATGAATTTCAATAGAATTTTTCCGAAATAATAATAATACTATTATTATAGATTAAATTTCATGATAATAATCATTATAAAAAGTATATCCATATGTAAATACAAATCGTTGTTATTTTTCGTTTTAAAAATTTTCACGGTCGTATAAATTTTAGAGTGACCAGAATATATGATTAATATATAACAAAAATTATTTGTTTGATTGATAAAAAAATTAATTTAATTTTTTATTACTTTAATATTATGTTTATATACGATAAGAATTAACAATATTTATCTACGATTTGTTTTCAAAACGCCGATACTGATAATTCCGATGGGATATCCTCGAGGTCTTTTTATCCGATTTTATAAAAAAAAAATTATTTTTTTAAAACATATAAGTACTATTAGTAATTTGTGTAAATAAGCTACTACACTTGACGCAATATGGTTTTATGATGATAAAAAAATAAACTTAAGATATAAGTAACAAAATTGCCATCACGTTGTTAATTTGTTGAACCTAACTCAATTTGGAATTTTTGTTTTGAAATTTGAATTAAGTGGCGCCTTATGAACTTATAGTACTTTGTTATACTTAGATAAAAAAGGTTTGCAGTTTTTGAACGGTTTCAAAAACTCCTTTGTTTTTCTTATATATTCTGTTTAAACTTACTCTTTGCTGAAATTTGTCCAAATATAACGCTAAATAGTTAGATTGATTTTTCACCACATGACACCTTCTTCTATAAGATAAACGTCTCGTTTTTCTTAGAATAAATTATTTCGACAAATTATTTTTGGTTTGAACAATTAGAGTAACTATGTAATTTGTAAATTTCTGCGTTCCAGCTTTCGGTTTGTTACTTCCGGTTAAACGTTTTTTTTTCTTTTTTAAGCTATGTTTATTCGTACTAGTATACTATAGCTTTCAGTTACAAATCGATTTCCATGAAACGTTTGTAAAAGATTTAAATCAATATGAGGAAGATTTGATTAGCTTCTGGAGTACTGTAACGATCGCAACAATCGCAAAACAATAATAAAACCAAATTCCTCTTTGTTTTCAATTCAATAGAAATGTATTTCATTGGTTTCCGTTCATTTTTGCATTAACAATGGTTTTGAAATTTTCTGGTACTTTACTGCTAGTTAAATTTCGAATATACTATAAAATGCAACCGAACGTACTCAATTTTATTTCCAATTCTGGCGAACAGATGTCGTTGTCGTTATTAATCTTTGTTGAATTTTGAATATTGCACGATTGATTAGAAGATGTCAAAAAAGCAAAATCACATTTTGCAATTTTTAAAAAGTATTCATTCCATTTTTGGCTTTTCAAAAGAAAAGTTTCAATTCAGTTTTGTTATTAAACATTACCTAAAACTTATCAAAAATAAATAATAATTACATTTGATTTTGATTTTAAAAAGAAATTTCTTTAAATTTATACAAAAAAGAGTTAACACTGTTTTCATTAGTGTGTGATTTGGATGTCTATTTTGTTTGATAAATAAGCAAAAAAAAAGTTATTGATTTATTAAATACAAGTGATAAATTATTAATGATTGTTTACTTACAACATCATCAAAATAAATTAAGAATTCCTGAAATCTGCTTTATAAATTGTGGCAGTACATGAAGATAAAGTATCCACTGATGTTATCGAAAGTATGAATAGCAAGGATAACAGAGATCGAAGCTATTACCACAGTTAGAGACAATCGTTTGTTTGATGGTTTCTCCGGTTGTTAAAACCGTATGGATTCAAAGGCAGATATATAAATGGGAAGTTAAAAGGTCAAACGCTAGTCAAGGGATATTGGAAAATCAAACAAATAACCTAAAGCAACAGAATATTGATGACATCAATCAACGGTTACAACTTAAGGTATTTATTATTAATATGTATATTAATTTTAATTTAAATATTAAATATTGGAATGTCAAGATAAATTAAACAAAATAAGAGATTCCCAATCTCAAGGGTTTGTACCGGGGGGGATAAATCGATATACCGGGCGTGTTTACATGGTTATGTATCATAATTTAAGGTTTTTGTATTAAAAGTCCATATTCACAAAGTGAATACTACAACGTAGCGCCGAACAAAAAGGGACCCGTTAGTTTTTTTTAGATATATATATGAATATTTTCCAGTTTGGGCGTTGGCAAGCCGGTTTTTTTGTTTGAAAAAAAAAACTTGTTTTTGTGGAACATTTTTATATATTTATATATTAATTGATCATTTCAATTTAGATTAATTAATATCCTTATATAGTTTATTTTCGCGTCGGTTTATTTAGCTAAATTTTGTTAAAAAGCTAGAGGAAAAAATAAAGGTTTAGTTTCTAGGGTGTTCATGTGTATATTTATCATAAGTACTCTAAATTTATATTTTCAAAAATTTAAAGAATTCCGCGTTTCTCTCTGTAAGTTTTAGGATAAACCAGTTGTGGTTTTTTTTGGTAATAGGGTGGTGGCAACCGGTTTGGGCCATGGTTGTCAATCAGCTTTTTGTTTATCTTGAAATAAACCAGTTATTGGTTTCGTTTTGGTTTTGATTAGGAAATTATATATTTTGAATTTTGATATTTTTTTAATTTTGAAAAAAAAAACCGTTTTGGGATAGCAATTTTTTTGGAGATTGTTTTTTGTGCTGTCATCTGCTTTTAGTAATACTAATTGTTTTTTATTTGGAAAAAAGAAAACCGTTTTGGGGAAGCAGTTTTTTTTTTGAAATTTTTTTATGCTACCACATACATATTGTACATATAATTGTTTATATATTGTACATATTTTTGGATGATGCAATTAATTTATATATGAAATTAATTGTATGTTTTTTTGATTATGGTTAGATTTAGTAAGTGTTTAGCTAGCTTTTTTCAATGCACTCATACGCGATCCCCATATTCGTCATTGGTTTAATGTGAGTTACAATTTCGAGGTATTGATTTATGTATTATTCACACTATAGAATGGATGTCAATAGAACATGTCTCATTACAGTTCTATAAACTTTTGAACTTGTACGGAAATGTTGAAATATTTTTATTTTTGCTAATATAATGTTCATTTTTGGCCAAAGCGACTTCTATTGCAGTACGCCTTATTAGATTTTATGATTTGTACATGAATTATTTTGTGTATCTCATATATATATACAGGATGATTTGTGTCAAACCTGAAAATCTAGGTAGGTTTCCTATTGCAACACAATTCGTTTGGCGAAAGAATTTTTTTGTGGTTAAGTCATGTTTTTATGAGTTTTAGGATGTTATTAACGTAATAAAAGTTAACATTGACCAAACAGTTTTTCAGCAATTTTATATAAGTTTAAATCTTTCGTCACTACTATCAAAGTATTATTGGTCTGTGTTTATAGAAGTATAATTGAAAATAATTAATTCCCATTAGCTTTATAGAGTGAGCCGGATCCAGATCAATATCTTCACATTTGTCATCATATTGATCCGCTAATGTACGTATACATATCTCGTATGAGTCCATTTTAGTTACCACCATTTTTAAAATTATTTTTATTGCGATTGATTTAAAAAATAAGATAAATATAGAAATAATTATT
Source organism: Diogma glabrata (assembly GCA_963693315.1). Classification (NCBI taxonomy): domain Eukaryota; kingdom Metazoa; phylum Arthropoda; class Insecta; order Diptera; family Cylindrotomidae; genus Diogma; species Diogma glabrata. The sequence continues at coordinate 38,829,275 of OY856186.1, read as the reverse complement.
TTTAGCTAACATTTATTTTTGTTTTGAATACAATAAATAAAGCGATGAAAATTTGACCTGAACAAATATATTAGAGTTAATAACTTAAAAATTAGTAAGCTTAGTTTGGAATTTAAAATAATCGTAATTTTTTTTAATTACCAATTTATTATTTAGTCTGAAGATTAAATTTAATTAATCTCATGTAAAACTTTATTAACACGTATTATGTATTTCATGTTTCGATTTAGCATTTTTAAATAAGAAATTATTTAGATTATGGATAAGTTATATAGTATTTAGGTTTATTGATTCACCTTTCCCAGCGGTAGGCCTAACAAGCCATCCATGGGGCTTATCCCCTTAACATTGATGTCGTTCTTAGATCGCCTATGACCACCGGGGTTATGCGATCGAAGAACATTGGTTTCTTCTCTTCGTTCGGCGAGGAGGTTCTCAGGGACGAGGAGTGGTGTTGCTGTGTTTGTACTTAGGTGCAAACCAGTAGTACCATTCTTTGCTCAGAGGCTTCTTCGGTGTAATGAAGAGAAGAACCAATTGTACTTTGCTTTCAGGATCAGAGGCTTCACCTCATACAAATTCAAAAACTTACCATTTTTTTCATTTAGCTTTTCAATAGATCAATTTTTTCATAGAGTTTAGGATTTGAAGTCTGGTGCTCGGGAGCGTTCTACAACTTTCGCATTAGGTTTAGTTGTAATTTATTTGTAGGTTAAACAAGCACAACTGGGTCAGTAGAAATGGACCTAGTGTCTAATCGTGACAGTTGTGATTGTTTTATTAGGTTGGGGAGAATCTGTTCTGTAGAATCTGGTCGTTAGGGGCTTTTCCAGTAGGTTCTCACATGCATGGTTGGAGTGGGCTCGCGAACGCGATATTTTAAATTTAAACAATATGGATATTGTAGCCATACTTACTTTTTAAATTGTCTCCAGACGAATCTTGATTTTTGGAATCTCTTATATTATTAAATAAAAATAAAATAAATCAAACAAATTTTTCAAACATTAAATAAATAAAATTTTTTATTAAATAAAGTAAATTTTCGTAATTAAATAACCTTAGGTAAATAAATAATTTTTTCGTAATTTAAGTTAATTTTAGGTAGCTAAATAAAATAAATTTTCTTAGATTAAGCTTTACGTCAAGATATAAATAAATATTTTTTATTTTTTAAAAAAAAAAAAATAAATCAATATTTCAAAGTTAGGACGGTGCATCCAATAAATAAACATCCTTTCTGAATATTTTTATTTTTCAATTTTTTTAAAAATAAATAAATATATTTTAGGGGTGCTATCGTCAATAACTAGTTTTAGGTATATATAATTATTTCAGTATATCTGAAATTAAATAAATAAATTATACTTTTACATATATAATGTTTTAGGAATTTTTGTGAAAGATTCAGCAAAGATTGGCTACGACGGTGGTCCTTTTTGTTCCTTTACAAAGTTTGTTTTTACAAAGAATCTTGTATGTTTTCGAATTGGGCGTTCGTTGTTTTTTTTCGTTTTTGTGCTTTCATCCTTTTTACATTTCCGTCGTACTGGCTCCATTTTTTTTTGTTGAGAGTTGGTTTTACTATTGTTGGTGATTGCGAGTCATGATTTTGCGGGTTTTACCATCGAAATCTCTAGCGTCTGTTTCCTATATACCAAGCCTAAGTTTTTCAATATATTTTTTTATAAAATTAAATTTAGTGTTAGAATTATTAGTTGTCATAAATTAAACGTCTATTCTTAATCATTAGTTATTATAGTTATAAATTTAATTCTCGGTTTTTAGAATTTAAATAGGTGTTATATTTAATATTACTTAGTTATTATAATTTTTTTTATTAGTTATTGGAATTTCTATTATTAGTTTAAGTTTAATAGTGCTTTGGTGGTTTTCTGTCATGGAGGGGATGGCGACGTTTTTGTGATTTCAAGAGTAGAAATCTTGATTTCTACCTTGAATTCATGGTGTAACGATCGCAACAATCGCAAAACAATAATAAAACCAAATTCCTCTTTGTTTTCAATTCAATAGAAATGTATTTCATTGGTTTCCGTTCATTTTTGCATTAACAATGGTTTTGAAATTTTCTGGTACTTTACTGCTAGTTAAATTTCGAATATACTATAAAAAGCAACCGAACGTACTCAATTTTATTTCCAATTCTGGCGAACAGATGTCGTTGTCGTTATTAATCTTTGTTGAATTTTGAATATTGCACGATTGATTAGAAGATGTCAAAAAAGCAAAATCACATTTTGCAATTTTTAAAAAGTATTCATTCCATTTTTGGCTTTTCAAAAGAAAAGTTTCAATTCAGTTTTGTTATTAAACATTACCTAAAACTTATCAAAAATAAATAATAATTACATTTGATTTTGATTTTAAAAAGAAATTTCTTTAAATTTATACAAAAAAGAGTTAACACTGTTTTCATTAGTGTGTGATTTGGATGTCTATTTTGTTTGATAAATAAGCAAAAAAAAAGTTATTGATTTATTAAATACAAGTGATAAATTATTAATGATTGTTTACTTACAACATCATCAAAATAAATTAAGAATTCCTGAAATCTGCTTTATAAATTGTGGCAGTACATGAAGATAAAGTATCCACTGATGTTATCGAAAGTATGAATAGCAAGGATAACAGAGATCGAAGCTATTACCACAGTTAGAGACAATCGTTTGTTTGATGGTTTCTCCGGTTGTTAAAACCGTATGGATTCAAAGGCAGATATATAAATGGGAAGTTAAAAGGTCAAACGCTAGTCAAGGGATATTGGAAAATCAAACAAATAACCTAAAGCAACAGAATATTGATGACATCAATCAACGGTTACAACTTAAGGTATTTATTATTAATATGTATATTAATTTTAATTTAAATATTAAATATTGGAATGTCAAGATAAATTAAACAAAATAAGAGATTCCCAATCTCAAGGGTTTGTACCGGGGGGGATAAATCGATATACCGGGCGTGTTTACATGGTTATGTATCATAATTTAAGGTTTTTGTATTAAAAGTCCATATTCACAAAGTGAATACTAACAGTACATTGGACAAAGAGTTGAACTGTAAGGTTCCACCATACAACAGGTGATTTTTTTTACTATTTCTTTTACAATTGGTCACCACAATTAATATTTAGCGTGCATAGACTTATGTCAAATCGTCTTTTGATTGTTTGTTTTCCTCTCTTTGTCTCTTTGAGAAACCGTTATTTCTTCCCGCACGTCTAGTGCGAAGTTTTTTATTTTTAATTAAAAATGTACAATTATTGCGAGTTTTCTTTACAAACAATAATAGTTTCTCTCTTTTGCGACTGTACAAAAAGAAAAGAAAAAACACTTGGTTCTTATTATAACCAAACATATAATTTTTGATATTTTATCAATGAAAAATAAATTTGTGCACAATGAGAAAAGTTTGAGAACAAATTTTCATAATATACTTAGAGGATACTTTACTTACATAACTTAAATATTTGTTCATGTCGTTAGAAAATATTGCTTGTCCTTTATAAAATATTTGACTTAAATAATCATAATACAACAAATTTAAATTTCTTTTGTAATTATTTTCATTCATTTTACAAAAATTATTATTATTGTTATTATTATTATTATTTATTTCAATGTAAGTTAGCCGAAAGTTTTTATTTACAATACATTTTACGACAGTATCACAGACACTTATTTTAAAATAAGAGATATATACAAAAACAAAAAATAACAATATCATACAAATATTTAAATACAACTTACAAAATTAAAGTGCACTTTATACATGTTTAAAAATTTTGCCATAGATGAGCAGATTCTTAAACTAAATGGTAGTTCGTAGTACTTACTCAACTCAAGGAAGTAAAATGAAGATTTAAACATTTTTGACTTGTTTGCCGGTAGTATTATATGCCCAGTGCGCAAAGAGTACGCCATTTGGATCTTTTAAAAATATACGGAGGTCTTTTCATTAGTAAAATTTTATGAACATAAGCACAAAATCGAAACTCAAAAAACTTAAAATTAGCACAACTGTGAAGAAAACATTTAATATTTTTTGGCATTTTACATTTAGAATTGTTTTTATTTTAAAATATTTGACTAATCATTGGAAATAACACAATAAATTTAAAAATCTCTCGTAAATATTTTCATTTTTATAAAAATAGCACAACTGTGAAGAAAACATTTAATATTTTTTGGCATATTACATTTAGAATTATTTTAATTTATAATTAAATAAAAAAGATTGTGGTCGTAGATAAAAACAAATCAAAACGAAAATAAAGAAATTCATTATGACAGACACGCAACCGTTCACCACAACTAATATTTAGCGTGACTCGTCTTATGTCGAATTGATTTTTTTTTTGTTTGGTTTCCTCTCTTTGTCTCAGAGAGAAACAGCTGTGTCTTCCCATAGACGTGCGTAAAATTTTCATTTGATTCAAAATTGTACAATTATTACGATTTTTTTTAAATCTATAAAAATAAAACCACAACAAAAAAATTATAGTTTCTGCCTCCCTGCGACTGTTTGTAAAGAAATGAACAAAAAATTACGTTTTGGCTTTGATTATAACCAAACATATAATTTTGAAAATTTTATCAATTTAAAATAAATTTGTCCATAATGAAAAAAGTTTGACAACAAGTTTTCATAATATACTTTGAAAATATTTGCATAACTTAAATATTTATTCGTGTCGTTAGAAAATATTTGAGTTCAATTATCACTGGCAATAACACGATAAACTAAAATTACTCTCGTAATTATTTTCATCCACTTTTGCTTTGTGCGAACTCACAAATATTTGACAGAACAAGGTTTTTGGTGAAGGTGAAATTTGTAAAAACAAAATTTTGGCATAAGGTGAAAAACTTCTTAATTTTTATGTTTGCTGTTAATAGATATATATAACGTATATACTAATATTAATATTGCTTTGGCACTTAAAAAAACTTCGATAATAAATTGTTGTTCCTTCTGAAATAATTTGTTATGCCTACTGTCACAATTTGATGATGCTATACCAAATTTTGAAGTTTCGTTATGGTGAATATAAATTCCAAAAGACAAAATTCAACAGTTAATAGTTGTGATCTGTCATTATTTCGTGAGTTCGCACAAAGCATTTATAAAAATTAGCACAACAGTGAAGAAAACATTTAACCTTTTTTTTCGTTTTAAATTATTTAATTGTTTTTAATTTATAATTTAATAAAAAAGTTTGTGGTTGTAAATAATAACAAATAAAAATGACAAAAAGAAGAATTGAGTATGACATATAAGTGATCACCATTTGTTAAGTCTCTTCATACAATTTTAAAGTTATGTTCTTTCTATGTTTATATATACTCTAAGCAGACATGTTATCACCTTTTTTATATTTCTCTCCATACAATGTTAAAGCTATGTTCTCTCTATATTTATATATATATATATATATATATATATATATATATATATATATATATATATATATATATATATATATATATATATATATATATATATATATATATATATATATATATATATATATATATATATATATATATATATATATATATATATATATGTATATATATATATATATATATATATATATATATATATATATATATATATATATATATATATATATATATATATATATATATATATATATATATATATATATATATATAATTATATATATATATATATATATATATATATATATATATATATATATATATATATATACATATATATATATATATATATATATATATATATATATATATATATATATATATATATATATATATATATATATATATATATATCGTCGCTTTAATAATGAAATAACGTATGCCATATATACGTTGTTATTATATAATGGGTGCGCTGCATTCCCCATAAGGATGTCTATAAAGTGGCATTTTAATATTTTCCAATTT